>PVIU01006746.1:0-98478 GCA_004026605.1 Ondatra zibethicus
AGTGGTGGGATGTGACCCAGTGGTGGGATGTGACCAAATGGTGGGATGTGACCAAGTGGTGGGACAATCAGTTCCCTGGTTTAAACAGACAACAACACCCCATTTTGTTTTACTAACCAGAGATACAAAAGCATATAAGATTAATTAAAATTGAGAAATTTATTTTTTCATGAAATAGTAAGCAGGATATTTCATGAAATAGTTAACAGAATTAAAGAACAGAAATGTACAGCTTAAAACAATTGAAATGATACTAGAATCTGAATGACAATTACACATTTATGAGCAAAGAAAAACAAAGTTTAAACAATGAGTTCACTTTAAGTTTTTTTGCTCAACAATTCACCTGAAATTAAACATACGAGGAGAACGGAGATCTGGGCACCTCGTGAAATGAAATAATTCCACTTCATCTTTGTCAAAGGAGCTGGCCCTGGTAAACAGTGAGTCGGCTCTGTTCCCATCACTCCACCGTTCACAAAGGTCTCAACGATCAGTCCTTTCTGAGTTTTAAGGATGCCAATTTAAAAAATATTTTCCTTAGGCACCAAGCAATAGATTTCTCCAGCCTCATTTGAAGCACTGGGGACAGCATCCCAAAGCATCGGCTGGTCATGGCTTTCTTCTGCAGCTCACTGAGGTCAATCAGCCTTGAGTACTTACAAATGTTAAAAGGCAAAATTACATCTGAACAGCAGCCAAAAATTTATATATATATATATAATTTTTATATTTACAAACTGTACATATTTACATGACCTCATCAAATACTGAATTGTAGAAATAAGAGCCACTGATAAAGGTGTTCATTTCATGCCCCAATGTTATTTCTTGTGCAAACTAGAACTCCCCAGATCCCCTAGAGAGCTAAAGACAGTCCACATTGCGGAGGCCACCGTCCATTGTTAAAGCACCAAACCTAAAACATACAAAAAGAGAAAAATGAAAATCTCAGCAGATCTATTCATTTGCTCTCCGGGGTCCCCATATCCTGGGGATGGAATACAGGGCCCTCACACATGCTGGGCAAGAACTCTATCAATGAGCTGTATGCCAGTTCCTGACAGCCCAGCACTCCAGAGAAGAATTAAGAATAGAAATATAATTTGCAGACTAGAAATAAAATTTCAGAAGAATGCTTTATTGTTATTATTATCATTGTTACAGTGATTTATTATTAATGGGCACATAGCTAGAGGTCAGAGGACAACTTTGGAGCCCGTTTTCTCCTTGCACTTTTAAAACAGTTTGTGGACTTAGTTCATCAGGTTGCCAGGCTTGCACAACAAGAACTTTTACCTGTTGCACCATCTTGCTGGCCTAGAAATAGTTATCTTTAAATAATTTAAGCAACTGTGATTTGTTCTATGTGGTACTGAAAATGAGGGGCATTATTAAAACAAGGCTGGGCGGTGGTGATGCACATCTTCACTCCCAGCACTCGGGAGGCAGAGGCAGGTGGATCTGTGTGAGTTCAAGGCCAGCCTGGTCTACATGTGAGTTCCATGACAGTCAGGGCTGTACCGAGAAACCATTGTCTCAAAAAACAAAACAACAACAAACAACAAAAACAAACCCATTTCTTGGGGCTGGAGAGCTAGCTCAGCAGGTTAAAGAGACTGCTGTTCTCCAGAGCACCCAGGCTGGTCACAGTACTGACATTGTGGCTCACAGCCATCTTTCTAGATCTAAGGAATCTTTCAGGTCCAAGGAATCCAGCCCCTTTTCTGGCCTCTGGGAGCACTGTATGCAAGTGATACACAGACATACATGCAGACAAACACTGAAACACATAAAAATAATAAATAAAATGTTCAAGAAAATATATTTTGAAAATCTCATGTATTTATGCACCTGGTGCTCGCGTGGAGGAAGTTAGGTCTTTCTAGCATGTGGGTTGTCAGGCTTGTAGCAAGCACCATTCCTACCCTGGAAAACATTTTTTAAGAGAAAATGGAAAGTGATGCACTTTAAAAAGTGTTATAAGGATTAGAGATTTTTCTTTTGAGTGAGGGGTTAAGGTTTATAGGCCAAAATACAGAGTGGAGAGTGGCGCTCTACAGGGCGAGCGAAGGAAGGAGCCTGGCTGCAGGGCAGGGCTCTGGGAGTAGAAGGCAGTAATGCTGGCGCACAGGCGACGACCAAGACACCACATCTTCCTCAGTGCAGGCGTGGATGTAGACTGTACTTCCAGATAACAGAGCCTTAGAATTTTTTTCCTTTTCTTTTTCTTTCTTTTTTTTGGGGGGGAGAGGGGAGGAAAGGAGACAGGTTTTCTCTGTGTAGCCCTGGTTATTTACACCAGGCTGGCCTTGATCTCACAGAGATCCCTCTGTCCCTGCCTCCAGGGTGCTGGGATTAAAGACATCACACCTGGCTAGAAGTTTTTAAGGCAAGGGAGGGACATGATCATATCAGTATTTTAGAAGATTCTTTTGGCTGTAAATACCGGAACTGTGGTTGCCGAACCAAGCTAACAGGTTACCACTGCAGCTTCAGGAAAAGGGAAGTCTGGATGAAGGAGACAGGAAGCCCTGTGAAGACTACCAAACTAGTCAAGGGGAAGCAAAAAAGTGAGCCTGTAAGAATTCATGTTTCGGGCTGGAGAGATGGCTCAGAGGTTAAGAGCACTGGCTACACTTCCAAAGGTCCCGAGTTCAATTCCCAGCAACCACATGGTGGCTCACAACCATCTGTAATGAGATATGTCTTCTGGCCTGCAGGGACATATGCAGACAGACAACTATATACTTAATAAATAAATAAAATCTTAAAAAAAAAAGAATTCATGTTTCAAGAGGTAACAAGTGGTGTCCCTGGAGCAGGATGGGATATTTAGAGGGAAAACTGAGTCAGAATGATTTCAGATACAAAAACTCCTAGAAGTGAAACCAGGATATCTATGTATATAGGTTGTACAATATTCTCTGCTGCCCTGGCTTTCATTACAAATCAAACATCCTGAATCTTTTTTTTTTTTTTTTTTTTTTTGGTTTTTCGAGACAGGGTTTCTCTGTAGCTTTGGAGCCTGTCCTGGAACTAGCTCTTGTAGACCAGGCTGGTCTCGAACTCACAGAGATCCGCCTGCCTCTGCCTCCCGAGTGCTGGGATTAAAGGCGTGCACCACCACCGCCCAGCCATCCTGAATCTTAAAATCTGAAATAATCCAAAACTTGAAACTTTTGAGTACTGACAAGAGTACTGACACAGCACCAAAAAAAGTCAAGTGAAGCCAAGGTGTTCTGACAGCTGGCACTGCGGTTCTGCTGAGCACCAGCATGCATCATGCCATGCACCCATGAGCCCTGTCTGCAGGGCATGGCTCGGATCTGAGACTGTGATGTCTTCATTGAGAATGCAGTTTCTGCTCTTAGTCTAATTATGGAAGATGTTTTCCCAGTGCCATTCCTCAGCATGCAGGTATCAAATCAGGGTACCTTTGAATTGTACTGTGTTAAGACAAGCACATTCCGTAGGACAGAACTTTGCTTTCCTACTCAGTAATAAAAGGTGTGCAGCAGCCTTGGAGACCTCTCAGCCTCAGTAATGTTGTCTGGGCAACTCTGAATGCCCAAATGGGAAAATCAAGTGAAAAAGATCCCTGTGCAGAGTCAAATAAGCAGGCGTGATGGCGCACGCCTTTGATCCCAGCACTCAGGAGGCAGAGGCAGGTGGATCTCTGTGAGTCCCAGGATAACCAGGGCTACAGAGTGGGACCCTGTCAAAAACAAAACAGTAACAACAAAAACCAATGCCAAAGGGCATCACAAGTTTCCCATCACACTGAGAAGGAAGTGTAAGGGCCAAGATGTCCCTTGCCTGTCTCATCACTGCCCCTTCTGAACAGAGAACAGAGAAGCAGAGGTGTACTGACCCAGCTGCATGCCGCATCACCAGCCAAGCCCGCGCCACTCACCGTTCCAAAATATGATTGTTCTCAGCCAGCTCCTTAACCACGCCTTCCATCTCTTCCTTCAATTTCTTCATACTAGGGGTATAAAGCAAAGATGCTCAACATCTGAGAATTAAGTTGCATCATTTTAGTTGTGTAATCTAAGCCAAGCATAGTAAACATCGAGAATTTTGAAATGTGAGAACAAGATTTCAAACTGAAATGAGAACAAGAGCACCACTCCAATTTCCAACAAAGTTGCTTACCCGAGAGTCATCTCCACTAAAGTGTTAGAACTGGGGTAAACCGGGGTCATGGCGTGCTTGGCTCCACTAGAGGCTGCAAGCATTTTCTGAGGCAGAGTTTCTTGTAACTGCAACATAAAGCAAATGTGTCTCTAGACAAGGCACATACTGCCAATCAAGGACCACTTAGAGCTTCAGGAAGACTGGACTCCCCACACCCACTCTGCGGGGGCGTGGGAAACTTCATGCACTCTGGGCAGGTGCTTAACCACTAGTCTACAGCCCAATACCAGTTTTAAGTTCCTGTTCAAAGACATCAATGCTAAGTATTGAAACCAGTACCCTCTAAAACAATTTTCCTTACAAACAATAAAAGATGAATCATCAGGTGTTTTAATTGTTCAACATCTGGAAGCAAAATGAGCGAGGGTGAGACAGTGAGCAGGAATGGGTGCCTGCTGCCAGGCCTGTCGACCTGAACCACCCTGGAGCCCACACGCTGGAGGAGAGAATTGCTCCCCAGAGTTGTCCTCTGGCATGCACGTGCACACACACAAATGAGTAAAGGCCATGAATTTGAAGAGAGAATGGGAGTGAACACACACAGGCACGCGACGTCCTATGTCTCCTGCACTCGTCATCGGGACCACACTACGCAGTCCTCTCACAGAAAAGCTCTCCTACCGCACTCCACTCCAGGGCTGTACCTCATTAGTGTAGTCTTGATACTTGGAAACTTCCTCTTCGATATCAAAGCACTGATTAGTCAGAGATAACAGCTGTTTCCTGAGAAGAAACATCTTTCTGAAAACCAATGAGAGCCTGTTAGCAAACATCCTCCAGGGGCTCTCGAACGCAGCGCACAGTGCACTGCACAGCCGACCTCCCGTCCCCGCTGCAGCCTCCTCACCGCATCCACTCTTCTGACTTATCCAGAAAAGCTTCATACTTTTTAACACACTCTTCTGTAAAGTGGCTCATTGCTTTTGTTGCATGGTAATACAGTTTTTGTCTGCAAATTAGAAAGAACCAGAGGCTTAATATAACCTCACAATTTCTACCTCTGATTAAAAATACTTCAAGCCAGACATGGTGGAACACGTCTTTCATCCCAGCACACGGGGAGGCAGAGGCAGGAGGATCTCTGAGTTCAAGGCCACCCTCGCCTACAGAGTGAGTTCCAGGACAGCCAGGGTTATGCAGAGAAACCCTGACTCGAAAATCAAAATGAAACAAACAAAAAAACACTTCAATACATGAAATTCATGGTTTTTTTTGTTTTTTTAAAGAATTATTGTGGATTTGGAGCTGTAGCACAGGTGGCTGTGAACCACCTGATGTGGGTGCTGGGCACTGACTTCACGTCCTCTGAAGAGCAGCCAGTGTTTTTAACCACTGAGCCATCTCCAGCCCCAAATACCTATTGGCTGGAGTTAGTTTAGGGCTGTGCTGGCCTCACGAGCCTCCTCGCTGCCCTCTGTAAGCACAGCATAGAGGCAGAGACGGCTGAGCGAGCAGAACTGGGCCTTTCTCCCCGTCATTCTTCTGTCCTAGGGCTCTCCCAGCGAGGAACCAGATGAGTGGGCTTGAACAATGCTGACCCACAGTAGAAACTGTAATTAATCCCAACTTTAACAAGAAATAAAGATATTACAAATCAGCAGCAAAAAGAACCAGTTTTAACTCAGCCTGTATACTTACTTATCAAATTTGTGGATCTGCTCTTCATTATAAGCTAGTCCTGAAAATGGAAAAGTGTACTTTTGTTAATGCAGAGTTGAGCTCCTTGGAGGTTACTGCTTCCAAAAGGCTAAGAGTTTGAAGTGGGTATCAAAGTTTTGGGGCCTATGGGCTACATATGGCTCATTTACACTTTAATTTGGTTAGTATGAAGTTATGATTTAAAAATGAAAATTAACTATCAACATTTAAGTCAGGATATTTTAAATAAAGCTCCTATCTCTAGCTTTTCTTTAAAAAAGAGAGAGGCCTGGGCGACATAGGGGCGACAGAGCAGGGGCTGCTTCAGATGTGCTGCTGACTTCTGTCCCCAGGCCACCAGGAAGCCCTTCCTGTGTGCTGCCTGCCAGGCCTCCAGAAGATCTAGGGTTCATGACCTTAATTTGAGGTGTGTGAAAGGTTGGCTGACACTAACTTCTGTACATTGGCCTTTCCCGCACATCTCTTCAGCAGCCGCCTTAAACAGCACAGAGGTGTGCTGCTCCACCCACACACTGAGCCGACGCGATGAACGAACAGCAACCGTTACTTACTACGCTCTGCCTTGTCCTTTTTGAACTGATAGTAAATCTCTGTGATGCAATTTAACAGGACTTGGAGTTTTTCTACACTAAGTAAGGAAGAAAAACCCACGTAAATTATTGGGATTGATGCAACAAAGAACAATTAACAGGATCAGAAATTCCCCCAAGGCTGGAACCTACTTTCTGTCCTTCGGATGAGTGCCTTCCTGATGGGCCCAGGTGTCTGCCAGCGACCCCCCTGGAGACAGCCTGCTGTCAATGTCCTGAAGGCCACTCTCTATGGTCCCCTGGGAACTGGAGAGCTAAACACAGCAATAGGTTAGGTCAGAAGGCCAATCATCGGAGGCTCGGTCTAAGGGTCTCCGCTGTTTTTCCTGGTTTCAGGTGAGGCTGATGCCGCTGGTCAGTGCGCCACTCTGCTCACTGCAGGATACTCACAGACCCTTAGTTGATGTTTTGTGGTTTCAGGGAGTGGTGGTTAGCATATGTGCTATTTTAAAATTAGAACTTCTAAGCTAAGCATTCACTCAAGCAAATGAGCTACATCTCCTCTTGTTTCTGACTTTTAAATAACTTTATCTCCTAAAAATTTTCCCAATGTTTTAAGTATCATTTAAAATGTGTAAGTAGGTAAAGTGAAAGTTTTATTCACGGGACAGAGACTTGTAATATGTGATGTGCTGTGACGTTCTCTATCCTCTCTAAAGATGCCACCAACCGCAAGCAGCAGACTTCACCGTCCGTTACTCATCGTGATTCACCCTTTGGAAACCACTGTTCCAGATCTAAAACTATGGACAAGAACAACTAAAGATCAGTCCGGTATGGAAAGAGGAGCAGGCTGTTATGACGCTCTGTCTGCATGCAGCGGGTACATGCATGAGCAGGTCAAAACCCACCGACTGGGCTGCGTGACTGGCAGTAAATCCCAGGGAGTGAGTGTTCTAGCACCGTGGTTACTGGTTGTGCACCACATCACACAGCTTCTGGGGATGGAGCTCAGGTCCTACCAAGCAAGCTATTCAATCCCTGCCCTCAGATTTCCTTATTTATAAAAGGTTTTTAATTACAGTTTCTCTCTGTGTGAACGGGTGCAGACACGGCACAGTGTGTGTGGTCAGACGATTTATGGAGCTGTTGTTAGGATTCTGGGAGCTGACTCAGGGCGTCAGGCTGGGCTCCTTTACATCCTAGTGTCCACCTCATGAACCCCTTAGATGCTACAGGCTTGCAAGAGCATAGTTCTGCCCTCATTTAACTGCTACAACAACCCAGGAGATTTAGATAAAGAAGCTCACAACTTTTGAGACAGAGAAACCAAAACTACAAAGAACTACTAAAGGCCTTGGAGAGATGGCTCAGCGGTTAGAGAGCACCTACACCAGGGGGCTCACAACTGCCTCTAACTCCAGCTTCAAGGGGATTCAAGGCAGGGACACCTGTACACACATGCACAGAGCAACACACATATATGCATAACTTGAAAATAATTTAAGTCCTTTTGAAAGGCCTTATTCAGCCCATCAGGAGTGTCTGGGTAGACAGGCAGCCTGGGAGTCGGTAATCAGCTCCCACAGTACATAACTGTGTGGACTTCTGCATTAAGGAGAAATCCATTCTGACATCTATTTTGTGTTCAGCCAACTTGTGTCCTTACTGTCATTTCTAGTTATAGAAATAACCCACTGCCTAAGGATTCCCAATCCTTTACTTTTTAAAGAGATCGGATGTTTCTGGATTTGCAGTCATTTCTAAGCAAGTTTAATCACCAATATTTGACTGCATGTTAAAGAACCAGTTATGAACATCCATTGTTACATGATAGCATGAAGGGCTAAAAACAAAAATGCAGAAAATGTGGGATGGGAGGTAGGAGAGAGAAAATTCACATGTGTTGAAAATACAGAGAGCATTTGGGAACAGCACAAAGAACTGAATGGCAGATACGGTGTATGTGTATATCTAAGAATAAAATATAATTGTGTGTCATATATATTGTTAAGAATACATATATTGTTAAGAATAAGATATAATCATATCAAGCATACACACACACAGTCTCTTAGAATGGAAAAAGGCAGCTCTTTTCTCCATAGAGCTTTGGAAGTGACACTTTTCCCAGGAAGCGCAGACACTAGCTCTCACCAGCAAAGAACAGGTTATGGTCCACCCTGTAACTATCACAATTCACCAATACTTACTCTCAACAATTTGGTGTGTATGTCTGAAATTTCACCCAACTCAGCTGCTTCTAGGTTAATTTTCATCAACTTTTCGTATCTGTATGAAAAACACATCAGAAAATGAATAAGAATAACAAATACCGATTTCTAGAGGTAGTTTATGAAGTGAATTTTATTACTATAATCACTTAAAAAATTTACTCAGCTCTATATGGTAAGAGACTCTAAGAAACCTTTGCTGCCTTCCTAAAGGAAGCTTCTCCTACACAGATGTTCCCCCTCTATCTGTGTGGTTTTTTTTTTTCATGTGGCTCCAGGTGCCAGTGGTCAGAGATTATTTTGAGGAAAATTCTACAAGCATTTCCTATATTTTAAGTTTCACACCATCTGAGTATAATGAAGTTACATGCCAATTACTCCTCCAGCCTAGGGCAGACCCTGCTCCTTTGTGCTACGGATCCACACTATGTTATATACTTCATAGTTACTTAGTAGTGATCTTAGTCATGGGATGAACTGTGGAGGAACAGCAGGGCTTCGATATCATGCTTTGACGTGATCGGAATTTCTACTAGGAATCTGGGGCTGTATATAGAGAATCAGTACATATTGTATACTGTATACTTCCATTATATGTGGTGTACTTCCAATATAAATGTGCAGATTAGGAAAAAGTAGAGAAGTAAGTTAATTTCAAATCATGTTATGTCAGGATAATGGTGAAAATACCAGATTTTAGAATTATATATGTATATTAAAACTGTATACTTTAGCAGACAGAAGAATAACAAGAATAAATTAAAAGTCACTGCTAAAATTCTGTAGTTTTTTTAAAATAAAACTTATTAATGGTATGAGTGTGTATGTGTGTGTGTGCACGGGCACTCGTGCATGCGCATGTGTGGGCCATGCATGCCACAGCATGCATATGGAGGTCAGAAGAAAATGGAACCAGTACTCTCCTCCAGCCTTATGTGGGTTCTGGAGACAGTACTCGAGTTACCACACTTATGCAGAGAGTACCTTTACCCACTCAACCATCTCAGTGGCCCCTCAAAAAGTTGTTCCTAAAATTCCCAAAATACTACCCAAAGGTTGTTTTAGCTGCTGCTTCTTACTTGCTTAGTCGATGGAAGTTTTTTTTTTGTTTTTTTGTTTTTTGTTTTGATTTTTCGAGATAGGGTTTCTCTGTAGCTTTGGAGCCTGTTCTGGAACTAGCTCTTGTAGACCAGGCTGGCCTCGAACTCACAGAGATCTGCCTGCCTCTGCCTCCTGAGTGCTGGGATTAAAGGTGTGCACCACCACCGCCCAGCTACGATGGAAGTTTTATATTTCCTGTTCATCTCTGCCTCCCAAGAAAGGTAAGAGATAGTCCTACCTCCCACTGCCTGCCACTCAGAAAAGGTGTTGGAAATGCCATCAAAATGATGGTGTTAATTCCATATAAGAAACCTGATGTTCTCCCTGTTGAGATGGAGCAGTGACGAATCCAGGGCTGCTGCATAAAACAAACCCTTGGCACACTGTGTCCTGCTGTGCTGGAGGTAATTAAGACAGAGGTCAGTCTCTGCGATGACTCTATCTACTCACACTTTCACAGTCTTTTCAATGTTTCGGATGCAGAAATCCAACGTGATCACAACTTCTGTCTTCTTGTGAACAGTTTCATTGTAATCATCTCTCACCAATTCACTGAAAATAATGTTATCCTATTAGTTAAGTGCTATTTTTGGACTACCACTAATTAGACTGAAATTCTACTTCAAACACATTTGATAAACTTTAAGTGCCAAATCACATTTTTAGGGTACTATTAAAAGCCTATCTGTGCCAGGCCGTACGCTAGCCAGTCTGTTACCCTCTTGTAGTGGGTTCAATAAAACAACAAAACAAAACAACAAAGCAAAAGCATTTGTATGACTCTTACACATCTGGGACAGTTATACTTCACAGGCTATCATCACTAATTAGGTCAAAACTGTAGAAACCCACGGCATTAAAATTACATTAAGGATAAAAAACTAATCTATACTCACAGAAACAAGTTGTGTAATATTTGTTATTACAGTTAATTTGCTACTTACAGCAGCATGTGTGATCTCTGAAGAGGATGGCACTGTGAATTACAGCTAATGGAAGGGTTACAATACCAGCAGACAAGGTCTAAAATCTGTGGCCTATGATCACTTTAGAGAGATTAATATAAAAGACAAGGAAGACATCACATGTGGCCAAGGAAGTCTAACACATGACAGACCCTTTAAAAAATCTGACACTGTGATTACATGAAAAAGGCTTTTTAAACTTAAGCTACAGCAAATAACACCACTGAACCAGGGACAGAAAAACAGAAAAAACAAATGCTGTTTGTATTTGGTATATTTAGATTTCTTCTAGACATGCCAAGAACCAGTTTCACCACTTCAGCCATCCCGGCACTAACTAAGCCTTCCTGGCACTAACTAAACCATTCCAGCACTAACTAAGCCATTCCAGCACTAAGCTATCCCAGTGCTAACTAAGGCATCCTCTGGCGCTAACTAAGCCATCTTGGCACTAAGCCATCCCAGCACTAACTAAGCCATCCCAAAACTAAGCCACCTCAGCACCAACTAAGCCATGCCAGCACTAACTAAGCCATCTTGGCACTAAGCCACCCTGGCACTAACTAAGTCATCCTGGTACTAAGCCATTCCCAGCACAAAGCTTCTTAGTGGAGGCAGAAAACCAGGTTTAGAAACGGAGGCCATGCCTAGGCTGAAAGTCATCACAAGTACAAGGCTGTATTTTTGTTTGACACAACACTAGCCACAGGAAAGAAACCTAAAACACCAAGAGCCAGCTGAGATAGCAAAATGCCTGTTGGTCCCAGCACTTGTGAGGTGGAGGCAGGAAGGAAGATCAGGAATTTGAGAACAGTCTGGGCTACACAGTGAGCCCCTGGCTCAAAAACCCAGAGCCAGGAGTAAGAATGCCGCAGAGGACACACATGTCTTTGTGAGCTTATATGGCGGTCCCAGGCATTAGGTTCCCAGGGCCTGCAGTGAGGTGAGCCCAGGAGAGCATTCCTGGTGTCCTTTGGTACCAGGTCTCACTGCATCTGCAGAACGCAGTCCACATGGGTACAGTAACAGCATGGCTCTCAAACGAGATGCATTTATTCTTACTAGATAGAAAGATGACCTTCATGAGCCATAGATGGTTAAAAAAAGACCCAAATCACACACATCTTCCATGTGTGCATGAGAGAGAGAGAGAGATAGAGTGGAAACCAGAGGTCAACCAGTGGCTTTTCTCAAGTGCCATCTTTGTTTTTCAGAAGGGTCTTCCTCTGAGACTTGGGACTTGCCAATCAGGCTGGCTGGCCAGCAAGGCTGAGTGACTCTCCGTCTCTGCCCTCTCAGTGGTGGGTTACAAGCCTGTGCCACTGTGCCTCCACCTCCTTTGTTCAAAAAAAAAAATTGGGTCGAACTCAAGTCTTCATTCTTGCAAAGTGAGCACTCGCCCACCTTAAACCACATCCTCAATCTAACACGTGTATTTCTTTCTTTTTTAAATATTTATTTGTTTATTATGTATACAATATTCTGTCTGTGTGTATGCCTGCAGGCCATAAGAGCGTACCAGACCTCATTACAGATGGTTGTGAGCCACCATGTGGTTGCTGGGAACTGAACTCAGGACCTTCGGAAGGGCAGGCAATGCTCTTAACCACTGAGTCATCTCTCCAGCCCCATAACACGTGTATTTCTTAAGGTAATGTTTAGGGAGACAACACTTCTTTAGATCAATTTTCTGTTTGAGAATAACTGTATAAGATGATTAGCAAAAAAAAAAAAGTTTAGTCTGCTTGTCAAGATGAGTATATACACATAGGTGTGCATCCACGTATATGCAATGTCTACAATAGGCAAATCTATGGTGTATTAGTGATGTTTAAGGTTGGAGGGGTGGGGGTAAGAGCTACTGGGCACTTACTTCTGAGGTGATATAATGGTCTAAGCTCAGCAGGGATGGTTGCATCACTCTGTGCCACACTGGAAGGCTCTGACTTGTACATTTGAAATGCACAAATTATCAGACTGCTTTAATTATGTCAATGTCAAAGTCATCCAAGAGAGCAAATGAACCTGTGTCAAGGTCTTTGAAGGAGGACTAGACACTTTACAGAGATAAAGTGTGTGGGTTTGAAACTCAGACTGTTTATCCCAGAGGTCGCAACAAAAATAATGCCGACTGTCTACAAACTAAGTGTGAGGCAAATGTGGTGTAGCAGAATCAGGCTGTGGCCCTAGCTGCTGCAGTGGCAGAGGTCAGTGATGTGGCTTGGGTTAATGAGGTCAGTGGGAAGGACGCATTTCAGATTGCAGTCTGTTACTTACATCAACCACCGTATCCCCTTTCGCATTAATTCCTGATAGAGCAGCAAGGTACTGGCAATTCTACAGGCGTAACACACAACGCCCGTCACTGCCTGATGAAAAAGAAAGGTAGTGTTTGGTGCTGAGAGTGGACAAGATAAGAGAAACTGTCACACAAAAGCAGTCGGGCTTTCATATTCCCACCAGGTAAATAGATTACCACTGTCTAAAAGCTAGACATATGTAACTAATAAATATCTCAGTTCTTGACATTATGTAAGCATGTTTTAATAGAGAGAATTTCCTCTTACTGAGTTCAAGAAAGGAAACTAGACTGTAAAACAACATGGACTGGATAATACTGTAAATATTTTCCTAAGGCACACAGAACACAATACGATTCTTACTTCCACTACTGGTAATTCAATAAGATACTAACCTTGGCCATACTAGCATCACCATCTAAATCATAACGTGGATGTACTTTAGGTAGGGAAACTGAAATATGAAGTAAAAAACTTAAAATTAGAAACAAACACGTGTGGATACATGATTTTATTCTTTCTACGGCAAGCAGAATGTCTAAATTAAACACAAGAGTCAATCTTCTAAGGCATTTTTCCTAGCTTTAAAAGAAAGGCTGGGCCGGGTGGTGGTGCACACCTTTAATCCCAGCACTCGGGAGACAGAGGCAGGCGGATCTCTGTGAGTTCGAGGCCAATGTGGTCTACAAGAGCTAGTTCCAGGACAGGCTCCAAAGCTACAGAGATTAAAAAAAAAAAAAGAAAGGCTGGGAGATGACTCAGTGGGTAAGAGAACTTGATGTGCAATTGTGAGCCAGTACTCATGTAAAAAGCTGGGAGTGGCTGGTTGAGTCTGTGACCCTAGCACTGAGCGGGTGGAGATGGGCAGATTCAGTGAGAGACCTTGACTCAAGGTGATAAGACAGAGAACGAGACTACAGGCGCTCCTCCCGTTTCCTAACAGCCACCTCTAATACTTCTTTTTTCTATCTTGGTTTTTTGAGACAGGGTTTCTCTGTGTAGCTTCGGAGCCTGTACTAGAATTCACTCTGTAGACCATGCTGGCCTTGAATTCACAGAGATCAACCAGCCTCTGCCTCCCAGAGTGCTAGGATTAAAGGTGTGCGCCACCACTGCCCAGTTAACCTCAAATATTTTTCAAGTGTTTTATTCCTTCCTTTTTATTATGTGCATACATGCTATGGCATAATGTAGATATCATGGAACTTTATGGAGTTGGTTCTCTCCTCCCACCTTCACATGGGCTCTGGGATTGAACTCAGGTGCCAGGCTTCTGGGATAAGTACCTTTACCCACTGAGCTGTCTCATCAGCCTCATTCTTTAAAAAAGATTTATTTTTTATTATGTATGCAGTGTTCTGTCTGCAGGCTAGAAGAGGGTACCAGATCTCATTATAGATGGTGTGAGCCACCATATGGTTGCTGGGACTGAACTCAGAAACCTGCAAGAGCAGTCAGCGCTCTTAACCTCTGAGCATCTCTCCAGCCCCAAGCCTCATTTTTTTGTTTGTTAAACATATTCTAACACAATGAACTCTACACTGTCTTTCAATCTAAACTTAATATTGAAGTCTCAAAATGGATTCAAAATTCTGGATAAGTCCTTTTTCCCCACCAGTAGGACAAACAATTTAAAAAATTTTGAAGATTTTGATCTAATTTTTTCTTAAATTCTAAAGAATGGCAGAAGGTCCTACATACACTGGATAGAATAAATATTTTCTGAACTTTATGATAGGAATGTTATTTTGGGAGTTACCAAACACTACAAACACTTACAGTAAAGCATGACAAACTATCACTTCACAAAACAAAACGCTGAAGTAAAATAGAAGAAAAAATATGAGGCTTTTCAATTTTGCAATCTTTATAAACTAATTTATAAAATTTTAATATTATAGTTTACATTAAAATCAGTATCAATTTTATAAAAATGAGCATCAGTTTTCCAGCGACAGACGTTTGATTTAGTGGCCAGTGAGGACATGACAAAGATCACAACTTACTTTTCTCGTATTTCAGTCCTATGGTACTTAGGGGCTCCCGGCTTACGACAAAGATAGGGTTCTCCTCTGTGGTTTTAGGGAAGTGCTGGGCTAGTCTTCCAAGTTCTAGGATTAAGCGTCGTCCTTCATAGATAAGTTCTTGATTTGCAGAAATAATTTTAGTTTGCTTATATACCAGCTCATGGAACACAGCAGCACTGCATGAGGAAGTGAAGAAAGGATGACAGATGCTGGATGGAACTGGAGGTCAAACCTACACCTCAGCAACACTCCTCCGCAAGTGTTCTAAGGCTGAACACTTCTTCTAAGCACTGGCTTGTTAATATGGGAACTCCACATAACCTGACCCTATCATGTCTCTTTATGTTGAAGATCAAGCGACATAAATATGCAGAGCCAAGAACAGGACCTGAAACTCAACTATAAAGCTTCTGTTAAACACGCTAAGAAATTAGAGCGTTTTCAAAATAATATTGTCAGGGAAGAGACAAAGTCCCCTTGAATAGGCCCACACGATTAAAGAAGGCCAGCAGTGTGGCGCGGCTCTGCCTGAAGCTGCTGATTTCACCGGCTCAGGCTTGGGTGCTATTTTAAGCTCAAGTGCATGTCCACAACAATGACATCAGTTGATTTAGGCTATAAAGAACCAGAATATGACAAAATAATCTAAGGTTATACTTTGTTTATGTTGTATTAGATTTAGTTATTAGGTTATTAATATCTAAATATTTTGTGTAAACTATATTCTTTTTCTTTTCAGTTTTTGGTGCTTGTGGTTGAAGTCAGGGCCTCATGAATGCTAAGCAAACATTTCCCACTGAGCTAGCCACACCTAAGTCCTCTTTTCATGAACTAAAACAAATAGCACCCGTGTTTCTTTTAAAGATTTTTCTTGTATATGTATGGATGTTTTGCCTACATGTATGTCTGTGTACCACAGGCATGCCTGATACACTGGGCAGAGGCCAGATGAGGGCATCAGATCCCCTGGAATTAAGGGTTTCACCATGTGGGTACTGGAAATCAAAGCTAGTCCTCTTCAGTGCTCTTAACCACTGAGCCAACTCTCCAGACCCCTTTTCATGGATTTTATGAGATAGCAAGACTGTTATATAAATTTTATTGAACAGACTAAGGCACAAAGTATGAATCTGATTCTTAATTTTTTGGGGGGCTGGGCTGTTTTTTGAGGCCAAGTCTCACTATACAACACTGGTCAGCCCAGAGCTGTCTATGTGGACCAGGTTGGCTTTGAACTTGTGGTGATCCTCCTAGGATTCCAAACCGTGTCAGCCCACACAGCTTCTTTATCCTACTTTGACATCCTGTAGAGAACCCACACGTGGTTGAGACGCAGCTCAGCAGACAGCTGTACTCTGCACCCAGCTTCTCTCAGTGGCAGCACGTGCAGCACCGCAGACTGCCACGGCTACTATAGCTACTCTGATACAATCCATCGACTGCCACGGCTACGATAGCTACTCTGATACAATCCATCGACTGCCACGGCTACTATAGCTACTCTGATACAATCCATCGACTGCCACGGCTACTATAGCTACTCTGATACAATCCATCGACTGCCACGGCTACTATAGCTACTCTGATACAATCCATCGACTGCCACGGCTACTATAGCTACTCTGATACAATCCATCGAACTCCTTCCCAAGTTTTACACTCACGTGCAATCTTATTACATAAGTTTCTTTATTTTTTTTTTTTTTTTGGTTTTTCGAGACAGGGTTTCTCTGTGGCTTTGGAGCCTGTCCTGGAACTAGCTCTTTGTAGACCAGGCTGGTCTCGAACTCACAGAGATCCGCCTGCCTCTGTCTCCCGAGTGCTGGGATTAGAGGCGTGCGCCACCACTGCCTGGCTACATAAGTATTTTTTTTTTAATCACCTGGTATTTTTATTTATGTAAAACAAATGTTGACTATTTCTTCAGTATCCATAAAGTTTTCACGCTAATTATGTAAATTAAGCTATACTAAATTTAGAAATTCTACTATATTTAAAACTTAGGCTTTTTTTTTGTTGTTGTTTTGTTTTAGGTTTCTCTGTGTAACAGCCTTGGCTGTCCTGGAACTCGCTTTAAGGACCAGGCTGGCCTTGAACTCACAAGAGATTTGACAGCCTCTGCCTCCCAAGTGCTGGTATTAAAGGTATTCACCACCACAGTCCAGCACTTTTGTTTTTAAAGAGGGTATACTTTCAATAAAACAGCTCATTTTTACCAGTACATGGTACTTGAAAGAAGTCATACATTTAGCTCTGGCAAACTTGCAGTTTAAGTACACAGTAACTTATCTGTGTATTAAAGAAAAAAGTAAAAGGGCTTACTTCCGATTAGTGATCAGGAATTCACTAAGCATTTAAACTCAGTTTTCCCGAGACATGGGTGCTGTTGATGAAGGTAAGGCATCTTTTCCATTTGTTCTCCTGGCTGAGATATTTATTCTATTACACAACACATAGACAGGAGAAGAACACAGAGGCACTTACGTATTATAGCTATGAATATAAATCTTATGTGCTGTCATCTGTTGCAGAGAGAAAACATGGATTATCATTCGGTGAAGGACATCACTAGTCTCTGCGAAGAACTGGTCAAAACCCCAGCACTTCTCTTGGTCAGCTTCAAGGATGTTTGCAAGAACTGGGGTAAGCAGTGTCTGAAGACCCCTAAAACAGTATTGACAAAGTTACTAGAGTGAGCCACAAAAGATACAAAGAAAACATAAATCCAGAAATTGCATAGCGGTTTGAATAAGAGTGGTCTCCAGAGGCTCATGTATTTGAATGCTTAGTCACCTGTTGTTCTGTAGTTTCGGTACCCTCCTCCCTGCCCCCCATCTCCCTCCAGTCCTGACAGTTAGAAGAATGGTTAGCTCTTTTTCTCAGTTCACTCGTTTTAGTTAGTGTTCTTCACTGCTCCCTTGAGGTACTTAAAATCTTTACCATTTAACATAAACAAAAATCACGAAAAGCACCTTTTCAAGCCTAGTAATTCTGATGAAAGACTTCCATGCTAACAGCTGCTGTGGATGAGGTTTGCTTTGGTCCCGAAATCGGCTGTCTGTCTGTAGCTCAGACCATGACATCACTAACTCAGTAATATAACAATAATTAGCACAGGACCCGGCCTGAGCCCTTCACAGCCTGCCAGGTCCCCGAGGTCCCTGCAGTGCAATGGTTCTGCAAGCGACGATAACACGAGTTGCTGTGTCTGTAAAGCTGTGCTCTCCAACACAGCACATTGCTTTTGGCAAATCTAGTTATACGAGCTTACTTTCAGAAAATGTTTTCCAAAAAAGTAAAAAAATGAAACTTAGGGTATTGCTCCCTCTCCAGGAGTTGGGGATAGGGCAGTTGAAATAGAGTCTCACTGTTTAGTTCAGGGTATCCTGAAACTCATTGTGTAGCCCAGGATGGCCTCAAACCCATGGGGTCACAGGCAGGAACTACCACCCAGTTTTTTTAGTTAGTTTTTTGAGTCAGGGACTCACTGCTATGCAGTTTTGGCCATCCTAGAACTATGTAGCCCAGGCTAGCTTTGAACCTGTGATGCTGCTCTTGCTTCTGCTTCCTGAGTGCTGGGTTTATAGGTGTGTTACCACATTGCCCGGCTACTTTCAATTTGACATTAATCCTTTCTTTGGGACAATCTGACAATATAATAGAGTTCTGACTGATAAATTATGTAAGATCCTGTAAACATCTGAAATGCTGGAAAAAGTACTAGATATGCTTATTTTTCTTTTTTTGAGCTACACTATGGCTGTCCTGGGACTCACAGAGACCCTCCTGCCTCTGCCTCCCAAGTGTTAGGATTAAAGGTTCGTCTCACTATGCCCCGCCCAGAAATACTTATTTTTTATTCTTTTAATAACCTGAATACTTTTTCAAAGTAAGGAGAATATTAAACTCGGTGGTTTTTTTTTGGTTTCATCTTTTTCCCGTTTTGGTTTTCAAGATAGGTTTCTCTGTGTAGCTCTAGCTGGCCTGGAACTCACTCTGTAGACCAGGCTGGCCTCAAACTCACAGAGATCTGCCAGTCTCCGCCTCCCGAGTGTTGGGATTAAAGATGTGTGCCGCCACTGAATGCACCACCACCACCAGGAAAAACTTACTCCTAGTTACACCACTATTTGTGGTCCATCAGTATCAAAGTCCTTTGTATGAGCCCTACATTGGAAAGAATTTCAAGACAAGTGAGAACCAATCTTAAGAACACATGCCTTCTATCCTCAGGAAATTATCCCTAAAGCTCAGAATGTTTACATCACCCCAAATGCAAAAAAAAAAAAAATCAAAATAAAACTACACTAAAAACTAAAAAGCCAGCAGTGGGAGAGTCCATGGCCGTTATCCCTGCATGTGGGACAGTAGTCCATGACTGTTAGTTATCCCAGAATGTGGGACATTGAGGCAGGAGGATTATCAGTCTGGGTTACATACTGAGTTCAAGGCTAGCCTGGGCTACATAGCAAGACCCTGCCTCAAAAAACAAACCAACAGAAAGAAAGCCAGCACTGAAAATATGCTTAAATATTTGAATGTGCTTGTGACTTTTAGGCAACAAAGAGATTAAACACAAGATGTCAAAGGTTAAGAATTAGGTACACTACACTTACCGAGAAAGACTACAAGAAACAGGCATATCTCCACTCCAGTCAATTGGCCCATTTTCTGCTTTCTGTACTCCAGATATGGCACCAGAAGGCTTTCCAGTGATTATCTTATACCTTGGGAGGAAGAGCAGAGTAAGATAAGCAGGTCATGATGCACGGCCCTACTAATGGACTCTGCACTGTCCCTCTGCTGCACATGCAAGTACCTATGAGAGCAGACTGTGGGACTGGTGGACAAGCAAAACCCTGTGAATCGGACTGACTGAAGTGGAATAGTAGTTGTAGGAATACTATCTATATGTCATAACTAATTTTCATTTGGGAGCCTAGAGTGAACAGCATTTATGTTCACAACAACAAAAAAAACATTAATTTTTCCATCTGAAAAATGGAGCAAACACAAAAAAATCTCTAGACTATAAAATAAATCTCTAGACTATAAAATAAATCCTAATCTTTTTTACCCATATTATTACAGTCAAGGAGACTATAATATTACTGCAAAATGAGTCATAGAATTATTATTTTAAAGAGGGAGATAAAACTATACACAGCACAGTATCAGAAAAATCCTCTTCATAGTAACACTCATGTAGGAACAGATGCACTAAAATGAAAAGTCAAACTGATGAGAGTGATATAAAAACAGATGTGCAAAAGCCAGGTTGGCTGGGGGAGCAGGGGACAGTGAGGATGTGGTGAAGTCAGGGCAGCAGGACTCTCAGTCTCAGACATGCTGTGCTCTTACGAACACCTGTATCTGAATAAAGCATTCACCATCAATTGGCAGTACCTTCTTACAGTCAACAGTATTTCTGCCTGATCATTTTTAGTTTATCATCTAAACAAATGTGCTCTGGGCAAATCAATGTATTTTTTTAAAACTAGACCCAACCAGTAAGACAGATGTAGACTACTGCTTTCTCTACAGAAGCAGCCATAACTTCTGCCTCAAGAGATGTTTTAAAATAAAGAAATTAGCTAGGCAGTAGTGGCAAACACCTTTAATCCCAGCACTCAGGAGGCAGAGGCAGGCAGATCTCTGAGTTCGAGGTCAGCCTGGTCTACAGAGCGAGTTCCAGGACAACAGCCAGTGCTACACAGAGACACCCTGTCTCAAAAAACCAAATAATTTGTGAAAAATAAGGTGTGCTCACATGTGCCGGGTCCAGTTCTGGAGGAGTAAATGGAGATGTGAAGTTAATGCAAAAGAGCAGTGAAGAGAATTAATGACAGCATTGCTAAGGTATGCAAATTCTGCAAGAGCTTAATCTTTATAAGATTCACATGTGAACCTTAATCATGTGCAAATTTGATGCAGGTGCAATGCGGCTGTGCCGGGAGGAGCAGACCACTCACCAATACAGTCAGACGGTCATTAATAATGCCAAGGCAACACTAAATATCACTATCAGTGCTCACACAGAGGTGTGTTCTATACAAACAAAGATATCCCAGTATTGTATAGGTGCCCACAGAGTGATCATGCTGAGCTGTTGGGTGGCTTGTGAATCATGTTTCCTTTCTTACAAGCAGCACACTTTAATTTATTTCATCCATTTTTAGAACAGCTAAAGTTGTCACTGCTTTAAAATATATCTGTGAAAATAGAAGTGTGTACGTGTCAGGAACAACTTATATTTAATTAGGAAATGAAAGAAGACTTGGCCTTTGCTAAAGGAGGGTTTTAATAAAAAGGGCACTGTTGTAAAGCAGGCTCAGGCAGACACTGCAACATCTTAGTGCAATTAGTGGATGTCTTCCTGATGCATAAACGCACATTTTGTAGCTCACTAGCATGCATGCAAATGTTCAAGCTTTAGCAAAAGCATTGTACTATCTGAGCTTGTTTTATTTACTTCCTTAAAACAACAAAAGGAAGAACACGCTTCTTCCCCAATTTTCTGAGATGAAGACTCTAATTTTACAGCTGTGATTACTTTGAATCACATGCACGTGGGTAAGCTGGGATGGTGACTATACACACAATTCCAACACTCAGAGCTGTGGCAGAATGGCTTTGACAATTTCTTTTAAAATGAAATGAAGCACAGTGTGTTGGTTGTTTCTTGTCAACTTGACACAAACCTAGACATCTGGATAGAGGAAATCTTAACAGAGAAAATGCCTTTCTGTAACACTGGCCTACAGACAAATCTGCAAGGCATTTTCTTGATTAACGATTAACAAAGGAGGCCTAGCTCATTGGGGTGGTGTCAACCCTAGACGAGTGGTCCTGAAGGGTTAGGAAAGCAGACTGAGCAAGCCAGAAGGAGAAAGCCAGTGAGCAGCACCCCTCCATGGCCTCTGCATCAGCTCCTGCCTCCAGGATCCTGCCTTGAGTTGTTGCCCTGACTTCCTGGGATGATGGACTGACTACAAGCTGTAAGATGAAATAAACCCTTCCCTCCCCAAGCTGCTTTCGGTCCTGGAGTTTTACCACCACAATAGAGACCCAAATGCACTGTAGTAATGAGGCACGGGCCGCATTTTTGGCGCCCGGCTAGCTTAACTCCCGAAATAATTACACAGAAACTGTATTCATTTAAAACATTTCCTGGCCCCTTATCTCTAGCCTCTTATTGGCTAACTCTCAAATCTTGATTAATCCATTTCCAATAATGACTGTGGCTTACTGGCATGAGTCTAACCAGTGTCCATCTCAGGCAGGAGAAACATGGCGTCTGCCTGTCTGTCCTTCTTTGCAGAATTTTGTTCTGTCTACTCTGCCTGTCTGTCCTTCTTTGCAGAATTTTGTTCTGTCTACTCCGCCCACCTAAGGGCTGCCCTATTAAAAGACCAAGGCAGTCTCTTTATTTAACCAATGAAAGCAAAGAAATACAGAAGGACCTCCTACACCAGTATACAGATGAATTACATAATAAATTTCACTCCAGAAATTTCTCTACCTTTTCTTTTCTTTTTTTCTTTGTTTACTATTAGTGACTTTGTGCATTGCTCATTTTTCTAATAATATGGCTGGTATAAATGCATACAATGCTATGGGACTGGAGAGCTGGCTCAGCAGTTAAGAGCACTGACTGCTCTTCCAGAGGACCTGGGTTAGATCCCAGCACCCACGCAACAGTTCACAGCCATTTTAACTTCAGGTCCAGGCAACCTTCCGGCCTCTTCAATCTTCAACACTTACACGCATAAAATAAAAATTTAAAACTGTATACTACACTACCAGGTTTATCTCTGGATGGATCCTGTGACAAAATTACTGCCAAAATGTTATTTTTAATATGGTCAATCAGTTCAATGGAAGGTTGAAATTAAATTTCCTTGGTCCTGGGGCTAGAGAGATGGCTCACAGGTTAGGAGCACTGGCTTCTTTTCCAGAGGACATGGGTTCAATTCCCAGCACCCACATGGCAGCTTACAACTGTCTGTAACTCTAGTTCCAGGGAATCTGACAAACTCACACAGACATACATTAAAGCAAAACACCAATGCACACAAAATTAAAAAAATAAAATTAATTAAAAAAATTTCCTTGGTTGTTTTTCTCTACAGAATTATACTGGTATTAATTTTTTTTCAGCTGTATGGAGAAAAAGTGACAAACACAAAGTGGAATAAAGAAATGAAACACGCTAAAGTAAAACTTGGGGACATGTAGGTAACATTGAACCCAAGACTAGATACTAGGTTTACTTTGTAGACATTTAAACATAATTTGGAAAACTATGCCAACATTCTTAGAAGGCTGTATTCTTAGTAAAATCTAGGTAGCATCAAGTATCAGAAAAAACCATTTTCAATTTCATTTCCTCAAACTTATGGAGAAACAAGATAATATACATTAAAAATTATGTCTACCTTTGGATGGAACAAGCACTTACATCACTTCCTTATTCCTGCGAGGCCCCTCAAATGGTCTAAATGGCAGCGATCCAGTAGCTGCATGGTAAAATGTCACTCCAATACTCCAAAGATCAACTGTAGCCCCGTATTTCTTCTGATGATCTTTTCTTAGTACTGCTCTCTCATACATGTCAGGATGCTAAAACAGAAAAATGTTATGAACTTATGACTTATTTAATATAAACAACAACAACAACAAAAAACTAGTACTCAACAATGCTAGAAGTCCCATCCTGTTTTCCTAATTTCACTCTCCTAATCTCAAAAGACTGTTCTGGGCAGGAGATGCCCAGGAGAGAACGTGCTCGCTGCTCAAGCACGAGGACCTAGTTCAGATTCACAGCAAAGGCCGTGTAAAAGCGGGCACGGGGAACCTGCCTGGAGCCGAGGTGGGAGTGGATATAGGAGGACCTCGGGTGGGGAGTGGATATAGGAGGACCTGGGGTCTTGCTGACCAGTCGATCTAGCCAGGTGTTGGGGTCCTGGTCCAGCAAGAGACCATCTCAAAAACTAATGTGAAGATTGACAGCAGTAGACACTTACCCTGACCTCTGATCTTCACACGCACACCTGGACGCACCCCTCAAAGCTCTGAGGGAGGAAGGTAAGAGGCTATGCATAACTCCCCTCTTATCTTAAACTCCCCATGCCATTTTGTTTGATCCTCAAATTTCATGACCACAGTCCGTAGTTGGAGAAAGCTGCTATAAGCAGATCACCGCTCTGTTAGGCCCTTCCAAACACTGACTCACTTAGTGAGCCTGTGCAGTTGTCAGGCCTCGTTCAGTTATGAAAAACTCACTCCTATCTAAGACTAACTTTGCATTTGTGTACGCCATCATGTGATCTCACCAATTCCAGAAATCAATGCTTACTCACTATTATCCCTTTATTTTATACATCAGTATTCTCCTCTTTACTGGATCATTCGTCTCTGTTTATATAAACATCTTCCATTTAAGAAACCTAATCAAACAAATAATAACATAAAAATGCTAGGCAAGGTGGTATGTGTTTGTAATCCCAGAGCTGGGAAAGGAGAGGCACAGGCTCCCTAGTCCCATTAGCATAGGCTAACTGACAGACTCCAGGTCAGTGAAACCCTATCTCTAAGGAGATGGACGGTATTCTTGAGGATGACACGTCAGGTTGTCCTCCTGTCTCTGCCTATACCCACCACCTACTCATACATATAAAACCATGAAAGCATGTGTGTGCATGCACATGTGTATACACACACACACACACACACACACCCCAACACCATTGTCAACACAGCTCTGCATGGGTTTAGTGGTCCACACTTGTAATTCCAGCTTTCAGGAAGGCCAGCCTCAGCTACATATCAAGATTGAGACTACCCTTTGTTACATTAGACCCTGACCCCCAGAACAAATAAAAAATTTAATAAATCCTGGGCTGGTGAGATGGCTCAGTGGATAAAGGTGCCTGTAACCAAGCCCGACGACCCCTGACTTCAGTCCCTGGGACCAACGTGGTGAAAGGGGAGAGGTGACTACTGCAGCTGTCCTCTGACTTCTACAGGGGTGTCACAGCATCTGCATGTCCCACCCCATAAATAAATGTAACAAAAATTTAAAACTTAACCACCCTAAATTGCCCCATGCTCCTTTTCAGCAATTACTCAATTTGTTACTTCCCACCAAAGCAAAACTGCCCAGTCCTCAGTGCACTGAGCCCAAACTGGGCCCTTCCTGGCCAGATGCTTCTCAAGACTTCAGGTGCCTTTGCTTTTAATACAAATCCATTGCACTGGGGCAGGAGAGATGGCTCAGCAGTTAAGAGCATTGGCTATTCTTCCAAAGCTGGGTTAAATTGCCAGCACCCACATGACAGCTCATGAATATCTGTAACTCCAATTCCAGGGAAATGATACCTTCACATAGATATACATGCAGGCAAAATACCAATTCACATAGTTAAAAAAACAAAAAACCAAACCCCCCCCAAAAACCCCAGATCCATTGTATTAGTATATAGCTATAAAACAACCAAGGGTTTTCGTTGCTGGCTTTTTTGTTTTGAGACAGGGTTTCATTATACAGCCGCGGAAGTCCTGGAATGTTGTATGTAGACCTGGCTGCCCTTGAACTTGTACCCATTCTCTTTCTTCTGCCTCCTAAATGCTGGGATCCAAGCTGTGAGTTACTACAACTAGGAAAGCCTCTGAGGCTGCCCAAGAGGAAATGACAGTATACTTAGAAAGCAATTCTTAGTTCCCTTCTTATGCACCATATTCATCTGAACAGAAAATGAAATCTTTTGTCATAAAAATTACATAATATTTTACGGACTGTGACCAATCACCCCATGTGTAATACATCTATCATGCCATTAAAATGAAATTTCTAGTAACATGTGACTTACCAAGTACTCTGTGACCAATCACCCCATGTGTAATACATCTATCATGCCATTAAAATGAAATTTCTAGTAACATGTGACTTACCAAGTACTCTGTGACCAATCACCCCATGTGTAATACATCTATCATGCCATTAAAATGAAATTTCTAGTAGCATGTGACTTACCAAGTACTCTGTGACCAATCACCCCATGTGTAATACATCTATCATGCCATTAAAATGAAATTTCTAGTAGCATGTGACTTACCAAGTACTCTTCTGTGCCGTACAGAGACACAAATTGCTCATCGTCCTCTAGCTCTCTAGCGGCACCGAAGTCTGTGAGTTTGTACACTGACTGCCCATCCTCTCCTATCACACGCATGATATTGCCCGGCTTGATGTCACGGTGCACTATGCCATTCTCTCGAAGGTGATTCATTCCACCCACTTCAGCAACAAACACAAAGTACAGGAAATTGTGATGGAAGCCTCTGTGTGCACACATCTCAAATTCACAGATAGGACATTCATATTCATTAAAACTTAAGGTTTTGTATAAGTTGGCTCAATGCCCTTTTATTTTTTTTTTAAGATTTATTTATTTATTATGTCTATAGCATTCTTCCTGCATGTATCCCTGCAGGCCAGGGCACCAGATATCATTACAGATGCCTGTGAGCCACTATGTGGCTGCTGGGAATTCAACTCAGGACCTCTGGAAGAGCAGCAGTCAGTGATTTTAACCACTGAGCCACCTCTCTAGCCCATGTCCTTTTATTATAAGAAAGAGATTCCTCTTCTACAAATACCCACATGCACACATACATACCCCATGCACAAGTATGCATATTACAATCTCATGTTTCAACCACAAGGAGTTTTAGATAAGAATTACAGCCCACAGAGGTCTGCTGTCTCCGATAAACGGAACAAGAGTCTTAAGACAATGACTACTGAACTACTTTTGGAGATATAGACAGAATAACAAAGAGCCCAGAAACAGTTTTATATGTTGTTTTTTGAGACAGGGTCTCTGTGTAACAGCCCTGGTTGTTTTGGACCTTGCCTTGTAGACCAGGCTGGCTTTGAAGTCACAGAGATCCTCTGAGAGCTGGGATTAAAGGTGTGCTATCATGCCCAGCTCTTGTTTTATTGTTATTTTACTTTGGGAAAAAAAAATCACTAAAAATGAACTAAATTAGTAAAAAAGTTGCAAAAGGAGGGCACAGTGTGACTCTCGTTTCC
The DNA here is from genome assembly GCA_004026605.1 of Ondatra zibethicus. NCBI lineage: Eukaryota > Metazoa > Chordata > Mammalia > Rodentia > Cricetidae > Ondatra > Ondatra zibethicus. Next base: position 27,114 of record PVIU01006746.1, read on the forward strand.
ACAGAGATGTGTTGATTAGTGCAAAGGCACTGACGCTGCTGGAGTGAGCCCTGTGGGGCTCACAGGCGGGCGCCAGTTGAGATTAAGGCACTTACTACATTCTGGCCTCCTCAAACATTTGACTCACTTCTTTCCAAGAAGCTGTTACTTGTCTTTTTAAAAATAACAGGATAAATGAAATATGTGTGTGTGTGTATTTATTATGACTTACCACTCATTTTTAAAAAGTATATCATTCAATAGTTCTTAATAGAGTTGTACAACTCTTGACATCACCACCAGAACAGTTTTATCACGCTCCAAGTGACAACTTTCTCTCTGCCGGGTTAGAGCAGCCCTGCAGGCACTAGCAGGTGCTCTCATATTCTGTCCTCTGAGCACGCTCATTCATCAGCTATTTGTCCCTGCACATTTCATGTGAGTGGGATTATATGACGCTGTGATCTTTTGTCTCTTGTCTTTCATTTGTATTCTTTCAAGATTCACTCACATTTTAGCATGTATCAAAATTTCATTTTTCCTTTTTAATTAAGATTTTTTTTTTAAATGTATGTGTCTTAGTTAGGGTCTCTATTGCTGTGAAGAGACACCATGACCACAGCAACTCTTTTAAAGGAAACTTTTAAAGTTTAATTAGGGTGGCTCATTTACATTTTCAGAGGGTCAGTCCATTATCATCATGGTGCAGGCAGACATGGTGCTGGCTGCATCTTGATCAGAAGACAACAGGAAGTGGTCTGTGACACTGAGCAAAACTTAAGCAAAACAGACCTCAAAGCCTGCCCCACAGTGACACACTTCCTTCAGCAAGGCCACAATTCCCAATAGTGCTACTCCCTAGGAGTCTATGGGGGCCAATTACATTCAAACTACCACATTCCACTTCCCAGCCCATAGGCGTATAACAGTATCATAATGCAAAATGAATTTAGTCCAACTTCAAAGTCCCCATAGTCTTTCACAGTCTCAGCAATATTGAGAAGTGCAATGTTCAAAGTCTCTTCTGAAATTCATGCAATCTCTTAACTGTAGTCCTCTATAAAATAAAACCAGCTCATGGGGGTCAATTACATGCTACCTACCACAGAGTATGTGTGATTAGTTTCTGCCAACTTGACAAAAACTGGAGTCACACGGGAAGAGGGAGCCTCCGTTGGTAAATGCTTCCATCCGACTGACCTTTAGCCACATCTGTGGTATTTTCTGATTGCTGAGTGATGTGGAAGGGCCCAGTTCACTGTGGGGAGTGCCACCCTGGGACAGGTGGCCTGGGAGGTATGAGAAAAGTGACTGAAAATGAGCGTGAGGAACAAGCCAGTCTGCGGTTCCTCCAGTGTCTGCCTTGGTTCCTGCGCTCCCTCAATAATGGACTGTGATCAGGAAGTATAAGCCAAACAAACCCTTTCCTCTCCAGGTTGCTTCTGGTCATGTTTATTGCAACAAGAAGACTCAAACTATAATAGTACACGTGTGTGTGTGTGTGTGTGTGCATGTGTGTGAGAAAGAGAGAGAGAGAGACAGAGAGAGAAGATAAGAGAGAAAATAGAGACATATATATAGAGAGAAGATAGAGGGGAGAGAGAGACAGAGAGAGAAAATATATAGAGAGATACACAGAGAGAAAAGATAGCGATAAAGACACACTGGTTTTTGGGTGGGGACGAGTCTCATGTAGTGGCGATTTGTCCTGAATTTGGCATGTAACAGAGGACAGACACCCTTGTCCTCCTGACCTTTCTATAACTACCTCCCAAATGCTGGGAATACAGACTTGACCTATCGTACGTGGCTTTGTCTCTTTTAATGAACGAGTAATAGTCCATTCTATGGATGCACAACATCTTAATCCATTTGTCAGTTGATGGATATTTATTTGCGTTGTCCTGATTTATTGGTTATTATGAATAATGCTACAACAAACACAGATATGTAAAACTGTGATGTGGATGTGTTTTTAATTCTTTGGGTATGCCTGTCAGAACTGCTGTAGCTCACAGTCATTTCATATTGGTCTTTTGTGGAACTGCTGAACTATTTCCTAAGGGCTGGGCCACTCTACAGCCCCACAGCAACACACAGCAGAACCCACTCTCCACTGGCCAGTGCTTGTTCTTGGCATTCGGATTTGTCCATCTTCATGGTAAGAAGTGGCTTTTCCATACAACTTCCTTAGGAGTTAATGACATTGAGCACTGTTTACTGCACTCACTGGCCACCTGTCTATCCTTTCTTTTTGACAAATGTCTGGTCAAATCCTTCGACAAATTTTAAAACTGTTTTTGGTAGGGTGCTGGACAAGATATCTTATATGTGACCTACAAAAGCTCTTATGTCCTATGGGCTCTCTTTTCCAGTTATTGTCTCAAATAAGCTGTGGCTTTTAAATTTTTATTTATTTTATTCATGTCTGTTTGGCCTGCATGTGTATCTGTGCACCAAATGCATGTCTGGGGTGTCCATATTCCCAAATATTGTTTATAAATGTTCTTTTACATTAAAGGGGGCTATGATATAGATATGAATAATTTGTATTGGTATAAATTTTGATTTATTGATACAAGTTTAAGGTCAATTCTGTTATATGTATATGTATTTCTGCTCTTGATTAAGGTATTGTGATTGTGTAGTTCATTTAAAAAATGTAATGTATAATTAGGAAATATAGGTTGTTAATAGATAATTATCTATAATAATCAAGCTTGTAGTCATGTTAGTTATATTTTCTAGATATATAAAGGTATATTTCAGCTAGATAGACATTCTTCATATCTCTCAAAGACTATGGAATATGGCATTTTAAATGTTTTTGTAACTTAGGGCTTTTCATGAAAATGAGACACGTCTGCTACTGGCAGCACCAATCTACTTCAAGAGGAAGATGGGCATCGAAGAGGCTCCTTATGGAGTTGGTTAGCCATTTGGGCAAGAAACTGCTCTTGCCTGGACTGTTGCATAAACTAGACACAAAGAACCAGCAGAGAGAGGACTGTTGAACTTGCCTAAGGGTGAGATGATCCTTCAGGGTTCCTGATTCATAAAAGAGTCTGCGAGACATTCTGCAGGATACAGAAGAAAATGACTGAACTGTCTTTAAATTTTCCTGCTTCACGGAAAAGTCTGCTGGATACTATGGGCCTGTAGGCTGAAGATGGATGCCCCAATGGTACAGAGGAACTTTGGGTGACTGTCCAGGCAGCAAGATGTCTCTGTCACTTCTAGAGTTTTGGAAGTTGCTTACTTCTTGTTTACTTAGGTAATATTATATCTTTCTGGAGTCTTTGATGGAGTTGAAGAATAGACAGACAGTTATAGTTATCGTTTTCCTTTGTTATAATGAAAGATAAAATCAATATAAATATTGTAACTGTAATTCTTGATAACTGTTTGTTAAAGCCTTTCTTTTTTGTTTAAACAGAAAAAGGGGAAATGGTGTAGGAGGTCCTTCTGTTTGTGTGTTGCTTTCATTGGTTAAATAAAGAAACTGCCTTGGCCTTTTGATAGGGCAGGACTTAGATAGATGGGGAAAAATGAATGGAATGCTGGGAAGAAGGGAAGTGTGGCAGCCGCCATGTTTCTCCTGCCAGAGAAGGACACTGGTTAGACTCATGCCAGTAAGCCACAATCAAGTGGCAATACACATTAATGGAGATGGATTAAAATAATACGTGAGAGTTAGCCAATAAGGGGCTGGAGATATAATGGGCCAGGCAGTGTTTTAAATGAATACAGTTTCTGAGTAATTATTTCGGATATAAGGTAGCCGGGCACCAGAACACGGCGGGAGCCAGGCGACTGGGACCAAAAGCAGGCCCGCCCCCTCATTACTGCAGATTTGGTAGGGTGCTGGACAAGATATCTTATATATGACCTACAAAAATTCTTATGCCCTATGGGCTCTCTTTTCCAGTCTCAAATAAGCTGTGGCTTTTAAATTTTTATTTATTTTATTCATGTCTGTTTGGTCTGCATGTGTATCTGTGCACCAAATGCATGCCTGGGGCCTGTGGAGGGCGATAGAGACCTTGGGACTGGAGTTACAGATGCTTCCAAGCTGCTGGAAACTGAACCTGTGTCCTCTAGAAGAGCAGCCAAGGATCTTAGCAGCTGAGCCGTCTCTCCAGCCCTGAAATAATTTTTTAATGGTGATAAAGTCCAATTTATCTAAGTTTTCTTTTAGGTACTTGTGCTTTTGATGTGATTTCTAAGAAAACATGTATAAAAGTCTTTTGCTTTGAATGCAGGAAATTAATTTTTCAATCTATATCTTTAAGTAATGTATGTTTGAAACAATATAAATAAGCATGTAAAAACCATATAAATAAACATACCCACATCTCGTAAAACAATTAAAAATTCTGATTCCGGTAGTCCATAAGCATTGGATGGCTCCTCTAAAACAGTGTATAAACTCCCACAAGGACAAAATTCCATAATAAGGACTTTATGTCTTGTTGTTGTCTGCAAAACAAAAGCCACTGACTGAGAATCACTGGGAAAACATCAAGAGCAGATCTGATTCCAGGGCAGCACTTGCCTGCTTGACCTCAGTCAAAGGCAGGATGTGCTGCAATGACAAAATTACTTTGACTACAGTAGTGATAAGTGCTATGTTTATATAATAAACAGCTTCCAGTTTCTATTTAATAAAGTGTGTGTGTTGGGGGGGGGCTGGATAGAGAGTTCAGCAGTTACAAGCACTTGCTGCTCTTCCAGAAGAACTGAGTTCAGCTCTCAGCACCCAGACTGGGTGTCTCACAACCACCTGTAACTCCCGCCCCAGGGCATCCACCAATGTCTTTTATTCTGGAAGACATGTGAGCATACATATACAAAAAAAAAAACCACTTAATATACAGACATATTATATTATATATAAACTAAAGTGGTTTGTTTGAAAGACAAACCAGTGAAGACTAGCTAAAACTGAACCACAAGATCACGGTTGCACTGTTGAATGTTTTTCTTCAAATCATTTCGTTTCTTCTGCATAACAACATATTTAGGGAAATCTCCTTCTTATGAGAACTACTTTTACTTCAAAGAATGGAGTGCTAGTTTTAAAAAGCAATGGGTGGCTGGAGAGACGGCGCAGTGGTTAAGAGCATGAGGACCAGAGTTCGGCTCCCAGCACCCACATCAGGCAGCTCACCACTGCCTGCAGTGTCCACTCCAAGGGATCCAATGCTGTCTTCTGGCTTGAAAGGGTATTTATACCAGTAATGTACACATATACACATAACTAAAAATAAAAACAAAATTTAAAGAAAACAAAAAAAAAAAACAAAACTGGACAGCAGAATGGTTGGGTCTCAGTAAAGTTCTGGTTTGCTCTTTTTTTTTTTTTTTTTTTTTTTTGTTTTTCAAGACAGGGTTTCTCTGTAGCTTTGGAGCCTGTCCTGGAACTAGCTCTTGTAGACCAGGTTGGCCTCAAATTCACAGATCTGCCTGCCTCTGCCTCCTGAGTGCTGGGATTAAAGGTGTGCGCCACCCTCATTGAACTACATAATATACAGTGATCATATGATATATACCATTTTTAAGAAATCTGCAATTTTGAATAAATTTTAAAATCTAGTATTAAAATTTGAATAAACTTTAAAATTTAGTATTAATTAATAAAATCTAGTATTTATTAATTCTTGATTCTTTAAAAATTTTTTAACCCAGCCCCCAAATACTTCCATAATGTATTTTATTTTCTCTGTTCAATAGTCATGAAAAGAGAAATAATTATAAAACAAAAAATCTATTGTGTGTTGCCACCATGATCAGCTAATTTTCTCTTTTGGAAATGACCTATGGCCCTTGAAATCTGTTTGAAAGAAGTGTTTTTGATCCAGGACTTTAGCCAATGGGTAACTATGTGATTTTTCTTTTCTTTTTAAAATTTAGATAAGGTACATTACAGTCCAGACTAGCCTAAAACCACCAGCAATCCTCTTGTCTCATGTCTCAGCATCCTGAGTGTTTAGATTACAGGTTTGGGCTCTCATGCCAACCCTTTAAAAAAAAAAAAGAAAGAAAGAAATTGAGACATATTCTTACTGCACAATTCAGGCTCTCCTTGAACCCCTGATTTTCCTAAGATTTGCATTATAAGAATACACCACTTCAATCAGCAAGCAATGTGATTTTTATGGAGGCTTTAAAACACATCATATGTGTTCTGACTTGGAGAAGAAGTAAAGACCAAGGGTCCGCCATGCAGGCAGAACATGATCCTTTTAATCCCAGCACTCGGGGAGGCAGAGGCAGGTAGATCTCAGTGAGTTCAAGGCCAGCCTGGTCTGCAGAGTAAGTTCCAGGACAGCAACAGTTACACAGAGAAACCCTATTTCGAAAAAATCAAAAAACCAAACAAACGAACAGAAGAAATATCTTCCACTAAAGGCTTGGGTGGTCTTTCGGAGGTAACATGTTTATGCCTGGAATCAGCTCACGTCTACCCTGCCGTGGTTGTTCTGATCTGTATCTTTGTGCTATTATACAATAAAAAGCATAGTACTTTTCTGGGTCCTGTGACTCACTATCCATTTTAACAAATCACCAAATGTCTAAGAACTCCTGATACTTGTGGTTTGTAGGAAGAGCTGCCTTGGAGACACCTGTTCAGAGCTGGTGTCTGGGTTAAGGGCAGCACTGTGGACTATGCTTTCTGCACTGTGACAGCGTCCTTTGCAGTGAGGGCTTCCACAGCCTTGGCAGGTTGGAAGGCTGCTCTCTTCTTCTGTTGCTATCTTTGCTTTCTGAGATAATGTCAGACACTCTGCAGCCTAGGCTGGTCTGGCTTTTGCAGAAATTCTTCTGACTCAGTGTCCCAAGTGCTAAGATCACAGACTTGCACCACTATGCCTGGCTTTGTGCTGAGAACTTGGTCGTGGGGAGTTCTGAGCCAATACTGTTCCCTTCATTAGCTACCGCACATTTTAATGATTCAGCTTTTCAATCAGTCTTTACTTATATCATGATACCAATTCACATTTTAATGCATGAAACTTTTAATTCATACTTGATCAACCCTAAGAAATAATCATTAAGAATGAACTGTAAAGAATATAGAGTATAATATTTTAAGAGAAGATCTTTGCTGAATATCCATGTCTAAAAGTAAAAAGATCACTACTTCATTATTTGTAGAGTATTTCTAGAATACTTTACCTAATGATATATTTAATTTTTGCCATTTTCCCTAAAATCAATTCTTTAGAGCATTGGATCTTGCAAACCTGGGGCCACAGGTGGCTGTGAGCTGCCTGCTGTGCGTCTGTGTGTCTGGGAACTGAACCCGGGTCCTCTGAAGAGCAGCAAGTTCTCTTCGCTGCTGAGCCATCTTGCCCGTCCTTGTTCTTTCTATAATTACGTCAACTTTACTTCAGCTTGTTCTTCTTTTCCTTTCTTTGTATATAACATGAGGGATCAAATTTTACCCATCTCCTTATGCCTTTTTCTGTTCTCATTCTTGACACTTTGTTTCTATTCTCTGGTACTGAAATGCTGGGGACAGAACACTTGGTTACATGGTGTTTGTGACCCCTTTGCTAGATCCTGTCTTCTGAGTGGGAACTACTAAAACACATGGCCACCTTAGATACTTACCTCCTCTTCAATAGCAAATAATTTGACAATGTTTTTGTGGTTGAGTTTTTTTAATACTTCAAATTCTCTCATTTGAACATCCACTGGGCGTAGGAAGCTTATGTTATTAAATACTTTGACAGCATATAAATCACCAGTTTTCTAAAAGACAGGAAAAGAAGGAGTTAGCCACTAACATGCTATAGCAATCTGTATTCTCAGCATACTATGCATCCTTTAGACCAAGCAAGCTCTGGGACCAGAGCTTCCAAATCTAAAAGGCAAAGAGTTTGGAATTCCCCAAAGGTCACTGTTTTTGACGCTATGAACAGAACTTACAAACAGCACACTAGTGGCAAAAACAGTATTCACGTAGCAGAAGGTAGCAGCTCTAGTGTCAAAAGGGAAACTTCTGGACAAGAAAAGGAAAGTGAAACTCCAAGGATTTCTCAAAGCCAAACATTTGCAAATAAGAACAAAGAGATGGAAAATTATACTCTAGCTACCAAACTTTTATCAACATTATCAAAGCAATGCAATTCAACCACCGAGTCTAAATGACCCCCACTGCCCAAGTCACACCAAGTACAAAGAAATGTGTATTTCCTTATAATTATCTCAAACTCAGTCTAACAGATTGTTTTCCCTAAAAACATTTGGTTACAGTTCTTTACTTTACTGTGGGTGTGATGGTATGGGTATGGGTAGAGAGCAGAGGGCAGTATGCAGCAGCCAGTTTCCTCTTTCCACCGTGACCTGAGGATCAAACTTAAGTTGTTACACCTGGTGGCAATGGCCTTGACCTTCGAGCCACCTGCCAGATCAAATGGGAGGTTTCTAACAGAGGAGCAAGAAGTGGAAAAGATACAACGTAGCAATGCGCCCAGGGTACTCAGGGTCAGCACTGCGGAAAGGCCTGTAGTCTATCACATCTGTGAGGGACTGGAACATGGGAATGTACTGTTTCTGCTTACCACCTGCACTGCCACAAATCAAAGTTACAAGACTTCCTTCCAGCCACCTCTCATCACCTTTACCACGGTTATCATGCCCATATATTCCATCTGATATAACAGTAGCTAGTGACAACTTTAATAAGAAAGATTAAGCTAAGGAACACAGTGATGGCTCAGTGGATAAAAGCACTTGTCGAGCAAGCCTGATGACCTGAGTTCGATCCCCAGAATCAAGTTGCCCTCTGACCTCCACTACGTATGCTTATGGCAGTGTGCCTGCACACATGTACCACACATCTGTGAATAAAACTGCCTTAAAGATTAAATAAGTGATATGCTTTTGATGGCTCAGAGGTTAAGAGCATTGCCTGCTCTTCCAAAGGTCCTGAGTTCAATTCCCAGCAACCACATGGTGGCTCATAACCATCTGTAATGGGGTCTGGTGCCCTCTTCTGGCCTGCAGGCAAGCACACACAGACAGAATATTGTATACATAATAAGTAAATAAATATATATATATTTAAAAAAAACCAGTACATTTAAGAACATGGTATCCTAGCAATACACAAAAGGATGAATATCATGATCAAAAAAGCTTTAAAGGGGAAGCAAGACTTTAAAAAAATTTATTTTTATTATTATATTTATTTTATGAGCATGCATGTTTTGCCTGCATGTATGCTATGTGTTTGCTGGTGTTCTTGAAGGGCAGAAGAAAGCATGAGCTGTTCTGTAAATGGGTACAAACTATGGTGAGCTGCCATGTGGATGCTAGTAATCAAACTCTCTGTGAGAGCAGCCAGTATTCTTCACCACGAATTTTACTGTTTCTAATCATGGGCACTTGAGTGTATGCAGATGCTTGTGGAGAGCAGAGGCATCAGGTCCCCAGGAGCTGGAGTTATAGGCAGCTGTGAACCACCTGACACTGAGTGCTGGGAACTGGACTCAGGTCCTCTGCAAGAGCAGTATGTGTGCTCTTCACCACTGAGCCATCTCTCCAGCCCACACCCCACATCCTGTGATATCCCTCCAAACGCTGTGAATATGTTTTATTACCACTGGTTAATAAAGAAGCGCCTTGGCCTATAGCAGGGCAGAATAGAGCTGGGTGGGAGGGAAATCTAAGCAGACTTAGAGGGAGAAAGAAGGCAGAGTCATGCAGCCACCAGAGTAAGATGCCAGAGCATGATCAGTAAGTCACGGGGCACATGACGATGCATGGATTATTAGAAATGGGTTAATTTACATGTAGAGTTGGCCACTAAGAAGCCTGAGTCATCGGCCAAGCAGTTTGCAAAAATATTAAGCCTCAGAGTAGTTATTCAGGAACTGGCAGGCAGAAGAGAAACTTTCAGTTACAATCCTGGTTTTTAGTACAGTCTTAAATACTTGAAGTTGACACTGATGTCACTAAGAACAATCATAGTTTCTGGAAATATATCTCTGGAGGGATTAATGACTAAATAATAAACTGGATCATAGGAACCTCTTAGGTCCATTATTATCCTCCTCAAATCTGTTATTTTAGATTTCTACAATATATTTTTAAAAATGCTCCTTTGTTTCTTTAAGGACTTTATGCTGCCTTAGGGTATCTAATCTGACCTTATCCATCAATTCTTGCATTCAGTGAATGTTTCAGAGGATTAACCATGCCTAGGCACTTACACAAAGCATACTAAGTACCTAAGTAGGGCACAGGACCAGAAGACATAAACTATCTAGTAAGGCCAGCACTTTAAACACATGTCAACCAAACTATATCACTACTGACTGTCATTTAGTTTCCAACTTATATCCTTTCTAAAGGCACTTCCATACAAAATCAAACTTGTCATGTGTAGGCATTACTCACTAGTTATAATGTAACAACTCCAGGCCCACCACAGGGCCTGACACAAAATAACCAGTACAGTAATTTGAAACAAAGGAAGGCAGAAGGTCAGATGTGCTTTCAACATTAAACTCTGCTACTCTCTTCTAGCAAAGAAATATCCAAGCATGATCAAAGTGAACTAAATAAGGACCCAGAGCCCATGTACAGTCCAGAGTCAAGAGGAAACTGCTAAAAGCCACCCATGTGCCATTTATGATTCATTCTTTATGAGCCACACAGCTGTTTATAACCATATTCTTATCCACGCATGCTTGTCTCAATGACAATTGGTGTAGGAGGTTCTTCTGTATTTGTATTGCTTTCATTGGTTGAATAAAGAAAACTGCCTTGGCCTTTTGATAGGGCAGAAATCAGGTAGGCGGAGTAGACAAAAGAGAATTCTGGGAGAGAGAAGGCAGGCAGAGAGAGACGCTGCCATGAAATTGCCAGAGTCAGACATGCTGAATCTTTCCAGGTAAGCCACGATCTCGTGGTAAACACAGATTAATAGAAATGGGTTAGTTTAAGGTGTGAGAGTTGGCCAAGAAGAGGCTAGATATAATGGGCCAGGCAGTAATTAAATGAATACAGTTTCTGTGTAATTATTTTGGGTATAAGCTAGCACCGGGAACGTGGCGGGAGCTGGGCAGCAGGACTGTGGCCTGCCCGTGCCTCATTACTACAGATAATCTCAAAGATAATGGGAAAATAGAAGAGTCCTCCCTACTAAAACATTCAGCATTCCTCTATCTGAAAATAAGAATTACAAGGCTCTGAACATCACTCAAATAAATTAAAAGTGCCTAAAAATCAGTCATTATTTAACCGGTAAAAGAAATCCTCACTCGATTATTTTTCCAGCCTTCTTCACATTTATCTTCGATTTCTTCATTTTAAATTATTCTAGTGGTTATCTCTAATTTATCCTCCAATACAATTGTTTGGGTTCTTGACCTGCTGCTGGGATCAATCCTTTTAATCCCACTCCTCCCAAGGTCAGATTGCCTCACACTAGGACACAGCCTACTAACTCTGGTTTCCATGTTGAGAGCCTCTTTTCACTCCAATCTACTGTGTAGCATGCTATTTTAGAGACAGCATGAGTCCTTGGTTGAGCAGATGAGAATCACCTGTGGGTGATTTTTGTAGCATCTGCCTACCCACCATCTCTCCCACCATCGGGAAGTTAAGTAGGAAGGCAGAAACACTTTCCAATCAACTTCCAGTGTTTTCCATCCTGTAAACGCATAAACGCTAGCACTGCCCCCAAACAAACTAAATCTTAAATAAGCACACAAATCATAAAAATCCCTTTTCTTTAGACATCCCATCCCTCCTCCAAGAAGTTAAAATCACAAAGCCAAAGGTTTTCATATAAATGTGCTGGTCAGAGGAAAACGTGTACCTACCTTATGTCTTCCTCGGAAGACATTTGCAGTGGCGCCCTGGCCTAAGATATCAGACAAAAGCCACAGATGGTTAGAAGTGCTCTGCATCTCGGCTCGCTCGGGCACTTCTCCTCACGCTGAGGGAAAAGAAGAGATTTGTATGTGTGCTGTTAACGACATAACACAGCCAAGAAACAAATGCCAGCCACATCTAGTCTGAAGTAGGACTACTCATTATTTACTGCCAAGCAGAACTGCATAAAGAGTCCAGTGTTAAAAATGTTTCTAACAATATTAGAGGATGAAACACTATGTGGGTGCTATAGGAAAAAAGCCCCACAGTATTAAACCGCTGACACACAATCAGTTGTTTTTGTTATGCTTTGGAGATAGGGTTTTATCATATTTCCCAGCCTAGTTTTGAGCTCTCTCTATAACCCAGCCTGGTTTTCTGCCTTGGCCTCCAGAATGATGGAACTGCAGGTAGACCTGGCTTTTTTGTTGATGAGTGGTTGGTGCGTGTGATGCCGGAGGAGGTGGGAGGGCGTCAGACCCCAGGAGCTGGAGTTAGAGGCCGTTGTGACCCACTTGCTGTGGTGCTGGGAGCTCAACTCCCACCCTCTTCAACACTGAGCCATCTCTCCAACACCTCCATGTTGGGCTTTTTTTCTTCAGATATTCAATTTAGTTTGCATCTCAGAATTGAAAAAAAAATCCCTTCATTATCTAATATTGCCTCTGCCAATTAGAGTAATATTGACTACTTATTTCCGCCAACTGTTCCAAAAGATTAATCATTGATTTACTATATATATATATATATATACATATACACACAGGGTCTCATATAGCCCACAATGGCCTTGAACCTGCAATCTTTCTGCCTTCGCCTCCCAAATGCTCAGAGGCAAATTAAAGAAATTAGCACAATACTAACAAAAAACAATCACCACCATGTAATAGTTCCATAATGTAAGATTTCATCTACAGAGAAACTATGATTGAGAAGTACAAAACTTATTATTCCTGAAAAGTCAGTAACTCCTCTGCCACGGTTTAAGGATAGGTTCCTGGGCTAGTGAAATAACGGCTCAGTGGGCAAAGGCACTTGCTGCCAAAGGTGGCAATCCAAGTTTAGTCCTGGAACCCATGTGGCAGAAGGAAAGGACTATCTGTGCATAAACATGCATAAACACACACAATAAATAAAATGTAAAAAAACATTAAAAAGCGGCCACATATCAAGTACATATGGCCAAATCTTTTTTTTTTCTTTTTTTCTTTTTAAAGACAGGGTTTCTCTGTAGCTTTGGAGCCTATCCTGGAACTAACTCTCGTAGACCAGGTTGGCCTTGAACTCACAGAGATCCACCTGCCTCTGCTTTCTGAGTGCTGGGATTAACGACGTGTACCACCAACGCCCACACATATGACCAAGTCTTAAGAAGCACCAACAGTGACTTGTCCTTTTAACATGGGAAAGCCATGCAATTAAAAAAATGGCACAAACACTAGACACATCAGACTCCTTCAAGCCGGCTGTAAGTTCAGATCACAAAAATCTTACCATCCATTTCCAGAAAGTTAGCATTCCAGTCTTTCAAGGATGGTTAGGAACATAAAAATGGCCAAGGGTCCAAGTTTCACCAATCTCTTATATGCTAGCTATCTTTATAATTTTATCACCATCCAATCTATTTAAAAGTAAGCAATAAGAATAACACTCACTAGCTGGATGTCCTGTGTGTGAGAGAAAGAGAATAAGACTCCCTTTTCATAAATAATAAATGCATTTACCAGTTATTGCATTTCATTCAAGAGGTAGTAAACCCAAATATGTATGGAAAACTTTCCCTAGTTGTTATTTTGCTGTCAGATAATAAATGAAAGACAGTATCAAGTACTTATATGTATCTAGTGGGTAACTGAAAATACGCTTAGCATGCTTACCTGCCCTCTATCTATCAATATACAAAGACGGGTCCACGACAGTGATGGTTTTAAACTTTCTTCTAACAACCACCTCACGACTAAAGCATGACTCAGCACACCCACCAGAGGTTCCCCTAATTTTGACAAGCATATAAACTGGCGTTCAACAAGTACATTAATTGGTGACGCTGTCGTCAGTCTACTTCCTTTAACTGTTTAAAACGAAAGTTACCAAGGATAAAACAGGTTTGGTGGCATGGTGTACAGACAAAGTTCCAGGATTTCCAAACTCTACCTCACGTCAACCATTTATTCGATAGATAGTAGAGGTTCCAGAGTGGAAAAGGTCGGGTTTTGATTATACATTTGACAGTTCTCGGGGAGACCCTCTCTCGGGACGACCGACAGAAAATACCAGGGAAAGGGATGAGGCAAATAAATCCAAAAGTCAGGTCAAAGAGGAACTAGAAAACATGGGAATTTGCAATTTTGCCTGTGTACATTTAAAAAAAAAAAGTCTCGTACTGGTAGCCTTGGGGGAGTCAACCTTTGAGAACGTCTGTTCAGTTGCCAGTCCATTTAAAACGTGGTGTCAGCTGGGCCAAGGGTGCAAGCGGCGAGTCAACTCCGGGCTGGGCAGCCCTTCTGCCCCGCCGCCAGGGCCCAGCCGGGGCGAACCGGGGCGAGCGCGAGGCTGCGGGACCCCTCAGGGCCGCGGCCCCGCACTGACTCAGCACCCGCCTGCCTCCCAGACCTCCGGAGGCGCCAGCCCGCTCCGCCCTACCCCACCGACCCCGCCCGATCCCTCTTACCCAGCCGAGTCTCCGCCGCGCACAGCCCGCAGCTCCGGGGCCTTCTCGCGCCCCAGGCTACTTCCGGCTTCGCCAGTCCGGGCCACGGAGCACGTGACCGACGGCGGAGGCGGCGTCGGGGCGCGCCTGCGCGTGCGTACTCCTGCGGGCCTACGGGGCCGCCGCTGCCGAGCTTCGCTGGCTGCAGTACCCTGTGCAGACGGCGCTCATCCCGCGGGTGGAGCTAGGGAACTCTGCACCGCTCTGACCATTCTCAGGTGGGTAGAATGCTGGCCCTGAGAACTTTTGCCGAGCAGATGACTGGGAGGCAGGTTTGTGTTTTAAACATCACTTGGCGGCATGAGCAAGTATCAGTTCATAATGTCCTTTCTGGTTTTTGGTAATACTGGAGAATTTAAGCACTGAACTTGACAACTTAAAAGCACTAAACCAGTGCTATGATCAGGTTCTGCTCAAGGCAGACTCCAGTGGACGGTGTTACGCACATATCGCGAGGTCCCCCAAAAATCACGAGTCCGCCCTCATATGTGAAAGCAAAGCCTTTATTCAAGCAAGCTTAAGCTTGGACTCTCCGTCTTCCCAACGTAGCGGTTGAGAGCAGAGTGCGCCAAGCCCAGGCGGGGTAGGGTTCTGGTTTTTTTTTTTTAATCATAGTAGAAGTTGGGGTGATTGGCAGACATTTGTCTAGGGTCTTGGCAAAAGGGGAATAGGTGAGTCCTGGGCTCCGGGACATCTGGTGATCTTATCTAACGGTTGGAATATCAGGTACTTCCCTTTACATGCTGGCCCTCCCTGGTGGTGTCGGCTTACAGCTTTTCCTGGAACCTGGTGCTGCCTGCCTTGGCATCTGTGTGACCTGGGCCCCATTGTATGTGGCCAAGTTGCCCTGGGCCCCACAGACGGAAGGTGTAACTTCTGGGAGGAGAGTGGGAAGGAGAGTGGGTCCCAGAGCAGAATGAAGAAAGACACCACACAGTGAAGGGCACAGGCTTCCCCAAGGAACAGACAAGGGGATGAAGTCCCCACTCCTGACCTGAAACTACGTAGGCCCATTTTCATCAAATGCACAATGGAGATTAAAAAAAGCCCAACCCAATGAGTTCTTAGAAACAAAGTTATTTTATTAGAATTTTAAACAGTTTAGGCAATGAAATCATTCTAACAGCAAATGCACTTTCTGCTTACAATTTAAACCTATTTCAGTTCTGATGTTGACATAAGCATCCAAGTTTCTTCCAACAGAAAAACTCACAGCTCAAAAATTATGGAGGAAATATGAGTAAGCCAAAGGACTTCACATGTTTACCACCTAAGTGATACACATTAAAATACCATAGTACTTTCTTAAAAGTCAAGCCACCTGTGATCCCATTAGCAAGCATCGAGATTGAAACAAACGGTTAGGCACAGGACCATAAATCAGGCACCATAAACCCATGTCTTTCGCCTGTTTTCTCACCTGTAACAAATGAGATTCACTCTTGAGACAATTATTTGGGTGCTTGCTATTAAAAATAAGGTACTTAATGAATGATGGGAACAGTCTCCTATCGTGGCGGTAACCTCAAGGAATGAAAATGAGCATTCTTATACATGATTACATTGACATGAAGTTCCTTACTTATACACTCTGATTCCTTAGGTCTAAACACATGTGAATCTATTTTAGGGCTTTAGAGAAGCCATGTGTGGGCTCAACAGTACAGTAATACAGTTAATACTGAGACCTATGTTTTAACTCATTGAATTCTTAACAAGTTATGAGGTAGCTACCATTATTTTCCCCATTTCTGAGGGGGAAACCAAGGCAGGAAGAAGTCATTTAACTTGCTCAAGGTCCTAAAATCAGTTACTGGTGTGAATGGTGTGTGGATCCCGAGTCTACAGTACACAAGTCTTTACTACTCTGCGGTGCTCCTCACTACACCTTGCACAATCACACTGTTGTGACAGACGCCACTGCATCTCAGAGTGCACAGGAAACCAGCAGGAAACACCCAGTTTTGCTTGTCTTCTTTTTTTTTGTTTTGTTTTTTGATTTTGAAACCAAGTCTCTCTCTGGTCCAGACTGGCCCTGGCATCCTCTAAAGGCTGTGATTATAAGCACGAGCCACCAAGCCTGGCCCACTTTCCCATTATTTCCTCAAGTGTTATATACACTTCACTAATCTATTTTTATCATTCAATAAAAGACTATTCCTAGGTGTCAATTTTACTGCCTTTATTTTATAATGTAGGAAATGCTATTTCTTGTGGACTTAAATTAGAAAAAGATTCCTGTGCACAATTTAGAGTAAAATTGGGGGGGGGGGAGACTCAGCAGGTAAATGGTTGAACAAGAATGAGGACCTGAATTTAGGTTCCCAGCACCCACATAAAAGCTGGGAGCTGAGGACTGTGTCTTGTGGGCCATCCAACCTAGCTAAACAGCTCCAGGTTCAGTGGAAGACACTCTCAATAAAGAGGGTTCTTATCAACCTCCACCCACCCCATACACAGATGTACACACACAGACACACACACACTCACACATTTTAAAAAGATTTTAGGGAATCTATGGTCCCAAATCCACAGAAAGCACACAAACCCCTCCTCCCTGTCGCGCCCCGCCGCTAAGAAACACACTCCCAGCCCTCAGGACCGTCAGGCTTTGGTCACCACGGTTGTGGGCAGGTTCTCCTGTGGCCCAGGTCTGCCGCAAACTCACTATGCATCTGAGGACGGCCTGGGACCTCTGATGCTCCTTCCCTTTCTGTTCCTTTACTTTTATGCAGGGCTGGGGATGGAACCTAGGACTCTCCATGCTTGGGAGGGAGACCCAGGCCTTCAATGGGCCCTTAAAATTAAACTTAAATGTCTGCAGCTATGCTACTGTAGTCTTCCACCCCTCCTATAGTACACACTACTTTTCTTCTCGCTTTCTCCTGTAGCACATACCAGTACTTGTAGTAATTAAGCAGTAACTGACTACAAAATTAAACACACAAGTGGTCAGACCTGGTGGTTCACACCTTTAATCCCAGCAGCTAAGAGGCAGAGACAGGCGGATCTCTGTGAATTTGAAGCCAGTCAGGTCTATATAGTGAGACCCTGTCTCAAGGCAAAAACAAACAAAAATCCAAGTGTACTCTATGAACACCTAATATCATAGAAAAACATTGGGATTTATAATCCTATAATAGATCCACGGAGCCTGTTTCTAGTACATTTAAAAAAGACTAACCTAACAGACTTCAGTTGAGTGACCTTTAAGGATACAGTCAATGAAATAAGGCATCCACATTCATGTCTACAAACCTTTATGTGGGAAATCAGAGAGTGATTATGCTGGGAAAATGAGGCTATTTATAATAATTCCGGAAAAGACTTGGTAGATTTCACTATGCAAAATTTATTTTTTATAAAAAATGTGTAACACCAGCACCTACTTTTAAACCAACTAATTTAGGAACCCATTCTCTTATAGAATACCCACTAGCATTGAAACAGTTTAAAGAAATGTAATGGCTATCTACAGAAAAAAAATTACGCTTTGATTGTTACCCCATAGTTTGTGTCTGCACACATAAAACTGAACATTTCCAACTTTACATTCAATTGTTAGTCAGTTTCCCACTGCTATAGTTTTTTTTTTTTAATAAAGAACTTTAAAGTTTCATATAAAGAAAAAGTTAAGGTACTAGGATAAAGCTATGTCTTATAAACAAGTTAAACTGGCATGCAGGCAACTGTCACATACCTGCATTTAGGGAAAAATTACACCCATTTACATAAGTCCCACATCACAGCAATACGCTCAAAACAATGTTAAAAGATGAATGTGAATGGCACACAAAAACTGCTTCTTTATAAATTATTAGCTGGAACTCCTGGTCATGACACAGGACAGGGAAGTCCAGTCCTCAGGGCTTTGCTCTCTGGAAGAACACCTGTAAAACAGTGTTGAAACAGCACAAGTGTCAGGCAAGATAGCTCTTTCAGGTCTCTGAATGCCAGTCCCCCCTTGGTAACAAACAACATTGCTATGAGCAACACAATATAGGTTTTGGCAGCTTTTTATTTACTGGTAAAATTAACAGTGGAAAGTTAAATTTAAGGAAGAAAAAAAATCAAAGATAAGACAGAAATCTTAAGCCTTAAAAGATTTCATATTCCTAAGACCTAGATGGCTGGGTTCACCTGACAAATTAGGTAAGAGAAAGGGTGGGCACAATGACTAAGTAAGACCTAGATGGCTGGGTTCACCTGACAACTAAGTGAGAAAAGGGTGGGCATGGTACACCCTTTTGGGACACCTGAGAGTCCCAAGAGTTGGGAGGCCAAAGCAAGAGATAGTGAATTCCAAGCTAGCCTGGGCTACATAAGAGAGATCCTATCTCAAAATAAACCAAAACCAAAAAGTGCTAAGAACGACCCTGAATGAACAGAAGGAAGCCTTCCAAAAATACTGTCTTAGCTTTTACTGTCAAGATGACATAGCCTTGGGCCCCCAGCAAAGGAGTCTCGATTGAGGGACTTCCCACATCAATCTGGCCTGTGGGACAGTGTCTTGGCTGTTAATTAAAAGAGGCTGGACCAGCCAACTGTGGGCAACACCATTCCCTTAGTAGGTGGCCCGGGACTGTGTAAAAAAACTACCTACTTTTAGCCTGTGATGAGCCAACAAGCTCCTGTCCCGAGTACCCTCATGATGGACTGTGACCTGTAAGCTGGGATGAACCTTTGGCCATGGTATCTGTCACGTCAACAGAATGGCCAGAACAGAGCGTGGTGAAGGTGAGCCGAGAGCAGCAGCAGGATTCCTAGTGGACTGATTGGTTATATAAGGCAGGATGAAGAACAGCAAAGATGATTTCTCACAAGAGAAATAGAAACGTGGTCTGACATCAGAATATGGAAACAACGGAAGCCCCAGAGAGAAGCATAAGCTTGTCTTAGTAAACAGTATTTCCAGTAAGAACACTGGATGAAGGAATACTAGCTAGATCAGCCAAACTATACCAAGGGAAGGAACACTGAGATAACAGAAGCCATCCAACAGAGCAGGGAGGAGTCAATAAGGAGAAAGGACACAGAGACTGTTTCTAGTCAGAAGAAAATGCTAGCACTGAGATACTGCTCTCTGCCACTGAGAAGCTGAGTCAGCCTGCCAGTGCAGTGCATACGAACAAACGCACCCAAGCACAAGCCTTTTACGGTGCCCCAGGACTTCCTGCTACCAGCCAAGTCAGATCCAGTTATTTTCACAGGAACTTTCCTTTTTTCCTCCCAAAAAGAAAATTAAAAAAAAAAAAATTCCCTTTATGCTGATAACTGACAAAGGACATGTCAGAATCAAAAAGGATAGCAAATGCTTTTGACATAAATTCTCTTTAGTTTAGTTTATGTTATTTTTTTCGATGCTAGGAATTGTACCCAGGGTCTTGTACATGTTAGGCAAGTGTTCCACCACTGACCTCTATCTCCAGCTCTCGATTTAAGAATTCTACTAACTTGAGCCAGGGAGCCACTCACTTGTAACTTGTTAGCCAGATATGTAGTATACAGGGCTTTGCTACAAAGGAGAAACAGTTCTGGGTTCTAGCAGACTCTGACTGAGCCCCTTGGGCAAGGAAAAGTCACCTGTGCTGGTATAGTCTTAAGTATGAGGAGGGAATCTCCAAGTGTTTCTCTCTATTAGGCAGGGTCTCACTAGGTAGCAGAGGCTAACCATTAATTGTTATCCTCCTGCCTCCATCTTCCAAGTGCAGGGATTACTGGTATGCAGCACCAACTGAGGTGTTTAATTTTATTTATTTATAATATTTAATGCTTTTGAATGTAAAAAACAGCCTTGCTAGTCAAATCCAAGGGGTATCCCTTTTGTTTGCTATACATTCAAATGTTTCAAAATGAAATATAAATAATTTATACATCTGCTTTTGTATTTTTTGGGTCCTTTTAACTTAATAATGGAAAAGTGTCTTTCAAAATTCCTTGTTCTTCCCATCCTCTAGTACCCACTTAATTACATCATAAAAGTATAAAACAACAAGAAAACCCAAACTCTGGCATTTCTATACCAATATTTTCAGGCTGTTTATGCAATTAGTGCAAATATCTCATTTTAAATATCTTTTTTTCAGCAGTTTAGCTCAAAGGAGAGTCACAAAAACTTCTGCAATTCCATCTTCTTAGGGCAAAGAGATGCCAAGGTGAGTGAGTTTTTCAGACTATGTACCCTCTAATATCACCTCATTGAATAAAGACAGGGACATTCCCCAAATACCCACCTTTAGGTAATTTTTAAAAACTTTAGCATCAGGCTGCTGAAGTGCTTGACAGAACTCCTGGGGGAGGCGGGGAAAGGGAAGAGAAATAGGAAAATCTCTTTAATTCAAGCTATGATGAACATGATATATGACATAGTTCAATAAATTTTCTAGAAGCCTATTTAATGCTGTATAAACACAACATTATTCTTTAATTAATAATACTGTACAGTAGGTACACTCTATGCACTGTCTTAAAGCAATAAAATAAAACTTGAAAAAACGTCATTAGCTGCATGTACTACAGCACAAGAAGTGTGGGAAGCTGTTGAACAAAATATGTGCTGTTACACTTTGTCAAGTGTCAAAAGTACATGGTAACGTTCTAGCGGCCCACCTCAAAACACAACTTCAGACTTAAACATCAAAAACTTGACACAAAGCCAGGCAGTGGTGGCACACACCCTTAATCCCAGCACTCAGGAGGCAGAGGCAGGTGGATCTCTGTGAGTTTGAGGCCAGCCTGGTGTACAAGTTCCAGGATAGGCTCCAAAGCTACAGAGAAACCCTGTCTTGAAAAAATAAAATAAAATAAAATAAAAAACCAAAACTAAAAACAAATGCCCCCCCCCCAAAAAAAACCAAAACCTTGACACAAACCTGGGCAAAAGTTCTTTTGTTTTTTCCCCCTTCCTTGTTACCGCTTTCTTTTCATTTGCCTTTGAACCCAAAGTCTTGCACATGGTAGGCAAGCAAACGTGCTACCACTGAAGTGCATGCTTGCCAGAACAAATTCTTCATAAGCTATGATCACTGTTGGCAATCTATAGCATGGCTTCTTTTTTCTTTGGTTTGCTTTTCACTCAGCAGCCCCAGCTGGGCAGAACTCACTTACAATCAAGCAGGTTCCAATTCAGACTCGTGCCCTAGTCTCCTAAGTGGCAGAACTGCATGCAGGGGCTCACCTTGCCTGCCTGAACGTTCCTCCCACCCTCAAAAGCATAAAATACTTCAGAATTGGAAAAGAAAGGAGCTGTAATGAACTTTTGTTTTTCTGTACATGGGCTTGCATGAGTTCATGTGCATCACAAGCCCTTAGAGGCTAGAAGAGGGCACTAGAGCCCCTGGAACTGGACTTACAGGGGTTGTGAGCTGCTGCGGGCACTGAGCACTGACCTGAGTCCTGTACAAGAGCAGCCAGTGCTCTTAACCATTGAGCCCCATGAACTCGGATTTTAGCAAAACTTAGTATCTTCCTAGGTAACAACATAAGCAGCACTACTCAAATACTCATAATTTCAAAATAGAGACACACGCACAAATATTTCCTTTTTTCCCCATTTTTCGAGACAGGGTTTCTCTGTGTAAAAGTCTTAGCTGTCCTGGAACTTGCTTTGTAGACTGGGCTGGCCTTGAACTCACATAGATCTGCCTGCCTCTGCCTCCCAAGTGTTGGGATTAAGGGGATTAATCCCTCCCAAGTGCTGGGATTAAAGCACTACTACCACCCGGCCTACAAATAATTATTTCTAAGTATTTCCAACCAATATGCCATGAAAATATATGTGACGTCAGGTTGGGGGGGATTCCTCAGCTGGGAAGCACCAGAGACTGACCCTCAGAACCCAATGGTGGCATGTTCCTGTAACCCCAGCACTGCGGAAGTGGTAACAGCAGGACACCTGGCTTGCAGACCAGTCACTCTAGCTCAGCTGTTGAGCCAGAGGCTGAAACAGATGCCTCAGAGGAGGTGGATGATATTCCTGAGGATGGGACCTGAAGTTGTCTCCAGCCTCTGCACACATGTGCACACACAAGAGGAGAATGTGCTTTCTATTAGGTATGGTTACAGACAATGTTACTTACGGAATGGTAGGAAGTTAAGTTGTATTGGAGGTCAATGAGAATGAAAACAAAATTGTTCCCATTCAATTTCATGGATTACTTTAGACTCTAGGCTACCGACAGCAACATAAGTTAAGTGATACTAATTGGAGGGTTTTTGTTTTGTTTTCTTTTTGGTTTATTGAGACAAGATTTCTCTGTGTAACAGCCCTAGCTGCCCTGGATCTACCTCTTGTAGAAAAGACTGCTCTCAAACTCAGCCTCTGCCCTGAGTGCTGGGATTAAAGGCATGCGCCTCAACTAACTATCTGACTTTTTTGAATTAAAATTTAGATTTGAAGTATACACTCACATTTAAT
This sequence comes from Ondatra zibethicus, assembly GCA_004026605.1. NCBI lineage: Eukaryota > Metazoa > Chordata > Mammalia > Rodentia > Cricetidae > Ondatra > Ondatra zibethicus. Next base: position 50,111 of record PVIU01006746.1, read on the forward strand.
AAAATTATTTAATAAAATTTAGATTTGAAGTATACACTCACATTTATTTAATAAAATTTCAAGCGAAATCTGTTAGGAGAGCTCTTACCTGAATTATTTCTGGAGCGACTTGTAAGGAGGGCAGGTACTCTTGTTGAAGGTACTGCACACATTCAGGGCCCTGCAGATGAAAAGACAACTGGGCACTAATAATGCGAAGAGATCAGACCAGCACACCCACACAAAGGCGGTACAGATTAGACCAGCACACCCACACAAAGGCAATACAGTATTAGGGAAAGAACACAGGCTCTAGATCAGACTTTCTTCATTTGAAACCTGGCTCTATGCCAACTTAAACTAACTGCTCTATGTCCCCAGTTCTCCATCTGAAAAAAGTTGTTACTGGATGGGTTTGATGACCTATAAAAATATCTGTGCATATTATATACAAACAATATATTGTAATACATAATATACAACAGAGATTGCGTCTACAGCCACAACCTACTGAGCACTGAAGAACCACAGCAAAGGGCTATACTCTCAATCTACCAGTGAATAGAACACAGATCATGAGGGCATGGAGGGAGGGCTGAGGTGGTGCCAGGATAATGATCATCTTGGCCAGAAAAAACTGATGTTCTAAAAGCAGTGACAGTTCACTTTCCTTTCCCAACACAGTAGGGAAGAGGAACTTAGCAGTCAGGAGAGGACAGGCAACGAGAGCTGAGACTAGGAGGGGAAGGGGTTCAGGTTGTCTGAAGCCACTGCTGTCAGGTGACTGTTTCCTAGCACCCCCACATGTGAACCCTCTGAAGTCAGCCTTGGTTTATTCCTATTTCTGGGAGAAGGGTGGTAAACTCAGTGGAGCAAGAGGACACCCCCCCCCCCAGTCTCTGGGTCCTACCCGCTTCCAACTACAACCAAGGAATCCAGGAGACACTTTGAAAATCACTTCCCTCTAATGATGTATTTCTGAGATTAAGCCATAAAAAAATTGAACAAATCCAACACTTAGGAAAAGAAGCGCAGTTAATTTCCTGGCTTTTGATAACTTGTGTGTGACCACTTGGAGGCCAGAGGTTGGTGTTGGCTGTCTTCATATACTGCTCTCTGCCTTACTTCTCAGACAGGGTTGCTCATTAAATCTGGAGTTGGCCAATTTGGCAGTAAACTCCAGGGGTGATCCACCTGTCTACATCCCCACCCCCGCCCCAGCATTGAGATTAGAGATGTGCACAGCCATGTCTGGCTATTTCGTGGTGCCGAAGACCTAAACACAGGTCCTTGTGCTTGCACAGTAAGCATCCGATGGACTGAGCCATCTTCCCTGGCCTGCCTTTGATAACTTTTAAGGGCTTTAGTAAATTGATGGTTCCAACCTGAAAGTAAATCACTAAACAAAACCAGTGGTTCACAGTTAGCCCTGGGGAGGCTGACGCGCGAGGACTGTTCCGAGTATGATGCCAGCCTGGCTGCGGAGTAAGGCTGCTTCAAAACAACCGAAAAGCCACCTCTCTTCTCCACTGTTCCTTTCCCTACGTCAACACCAAATTCCTCTGCTTACTATTACTAGTCCTTCTTGATCACAGGATTCCTTTATCTTTCCTGTCGGCTCTGACTCCTGGCCCTCCACCTAAATGGGCCAGATCTCAACTTCCTGACCCCTTAGAGGAAATGTCAGCTGTGGGGAATGAACACTACCTTGGTTCTGAAGGGTTTCTCAGTTTGCATCTCACCTTTCTGTTAGTCTACCCATTCTGCTTACTTCCAACGCACCGACTGCCATTCCCATACATCTGTATTATCAGTTACACACACACACAGGCACTCACACACGCACACAAGCGAGAGAAAGAGAGAGAGACAGAGAGGGAGAGAAATAAATGAACTTGTTTTTAAAACACACAAAACAAGGGTGTCTGGAAAAGTAGCCTGTATTCTAATATTCAAAACCAGAAGCAGGTGTCCGGGCATTGGTCTGGGACATCAAAGGGAATAGGCAGGAACCTGGAACCTCTGTGGGTCCGAGTGTGAGTCTGGGACCTCTGAGGGAGTAAGCAGGTCCTCTGCAGATCTGGGCGCACCCGAGCCTGGGACCTCTGAGGCAGCAGACCGGAGCCAGAAACATTTCCAGGCCCAACTCCAACCCAGGGACTTCTGCAGAAGGGAATCCAGACCAGGATTTACAGATACAGGTCAAAGCCAGTAACCTAGACCACATCTCCCCCAGGCAAGGAACTCCACCTTGGGCAACAAATTCCACAGGAGAGTCTCTGAACCAGCCACCTAGGACAGAGAGAGCAGGAGGAAACAAGCTCCACCGGGAGCAGATCCAGCCCTGGAAGCCAACCTAGTCCTGGGACACTGTTTGACCAGGATTGAGCCTGCGACCTGACCCAGAGTCAGCAATCTCCACCAGAACCAGAGTGGGACAGAACCAGCTGCCTAGGACAGAGAGTGAACAAGCTCCACCGGGAGCAGAAGCCAGGAGCAAATCCAGTCCCAGGACAATGGCGGATCAGGACTGAGCCAGCAACCAGATCTAGAGTCAGCGCGATCTCCACCAGAACAGGTTCAACTCCAAGCCATGGACTTCTGCAGGAAGGGATCCAGACCAGGATTTACAGAAACAGGGCAAAGCTGGCAGCCTAGGCCAAAGTAGGCCTGAGACAGCAAACAGCAAGTGAGCAGAGCAAGGCACAGGAGCACTGAGCTATCTCCAGGAACACGGAGTAACCAACGGGGTAACTAGAACTGTGACACTCATTGTACCACAAGGAAAACCATCTGAGCTTTGGATTCACTGGCACCTACAAGATTATTCAACAGAATCTCAGACAGCACCAACCACACCTATTATAGGAAAAGATGAATAGAAAAGGTAAGAGCACAGGCTACACCACAAAGAGCAACACAACACCAGTAAAACCTAAAGACCCTACAATAGCAAGACCTGAACAACCAAATATGGATGACCCAGAAGAAAATGACCTAAAAACGAATGTTTGAAATTCTTAAAGATGAAATGAAAAATTCCTTTAAAGAAATTGAGAAAAAGACAAAAAATTGGAAGATATCAGCAAATCACTTAAAGAAAACCAAGAAAAAGAAATCAAACATATAAAAGAAACTATTCAGGACTTCAAAACTGAAATAGGAACAATAAAGAAAACACAAGCCGAAGGAATTATAGAAACAGAAATCATGAGAAAAAGATCAGGAACCACAAATGCAAGCATGAACAGCAGAATACAAGAGATGGAAGAGAGAATCTCAAGCGCTGAAGATAAAATAGAGGAAATAGATTCATCAGTTAAAGAAAACATTACATCTAACAAAAGCTTAACCCCAAATATCCAGGAAATATGGGACACCATTAAAAGGCCAAATCTTAGAATAATAGGTATAGAAGAAGTTGTTTAACTCAAAGGCACAGAAAATTTATTTAACAAAATCATAGAAGAAAACTTTCCCTACCTAAAGAAAGATATGCCTATGAAGATACAAGAAGCCTACAGAACACCAAATAGACTGGATCCAAAAAAGAAGTCCTCTCGCCACAAAACCAGGAAGCAGAACTAAGCAAAAGTGTTTGAATTAGGACTTTTACTAATTTGGATCGAAAGTACTGCTTCAGATCACCATTCTACACTGCTTCTCTTCCCTCGTCCTAACTCACAAGAGTCCACCAACGTCACTGTCTCCTGTTATGACTCTCTGCCCTTACCTTTCACAACTGCCTAACTGTGAGTTCAACTCACAGGTAGCCCTCTCATTTTTAAGTTATTTTTGATTACCGTGTATGTGTGTTTTCAGTGTGTGTGTCTAGAGACACTGGATCCCTTGAGCTAGAGGTACAGCCCACTCGAGGGCCTTCCCACAAGAGTGAAGGGATGTGGTCCTCTGCAGGACAGCACACACTTTGCCTGTTGAAGCTGCCTCTCTTTTTGGGTATTTCTTTGCTGCTGCTTTAGGCAAAGTTCTTTTGGTCCTGATCTTACAAATTCTGACAGGCTAGCGGTGAGGACGCCAGAGTCAGCATTTAGTGCTAAGCATGTAGCGCTCGCACTCCCGACAGTTTCCTGAGCGTCTCCTACCCACCACCCTCAGCCATCCGGTCATTCACTTCAACAACACAGCTTCTAACAACTATCCCCATTACACTTTTAAGCTATTGTTTCTGCCTATATGCATAATCCCACCAGATCCACCACAGACATCTGTTGTCCTCATACACCATGCTTTGTCCACAAAGTCAGTTCAACTAACACACATTTGTCTTAAGACCTAGCAGACAAACTACACCTCTTTCTATGGCTTGCTTACTCAGCTAGGTAGTTTCAGTCCTATACTATTTTATATACCCATTAAAATGCCTATTTAAATTACTGAACGTTATTTATACATTGTTTTCCCTTGATTCTGAGCTCCATAAATAGTGGAAATTGTAGGGAGGGGTGTGTGTGTTTCCAACTCTTTGGGGGCCCACACCCAGCTCTCAAACACATGGAGACCTAATCTTACTTATAAATGTCTGGCCTTAGCTTGGCTTATTTCTATCCAGCTTTTCTTAAACTATCCCATCTATCTTTTGTGTCTGGGCTTTTACCTTTCTTCATTCTATATACTTTTCTTTCCTTCTTACTCTGCAACTGCTTGTGTGGCTGAGTGGCTGGCCCCTGGCATCCTCCTCTCTTCTCCTTTTCTCCCTAAAAATGGGCCGTCCCTCTGCCTAGCCCCCACTAAGAATGGGCCATCCCTCTGCTTAGTCCCCACTAAGAATGGGCCATCCCTCTGCCCAGCCCCCACTAAGAATGGGCCCTCCCTCTGCCTAGCCCCCACTAAGAATGGGCCGTCCCTCTGCCCAGCCCCCATTAAAGAGCCCTGTTACCACTTCTGTCAGTTGTCGCTCAACCTCCTCACCCCAGGTTAATTTTATTTAATCAAACAAATGTACCACATCTTCTCATCACTGACAAAAGCCAGAAACTGTAACACACCTTTACACAGTTCAGTAATACTCTGCAGCAGGGTATTCATCCTCCGCCTTTTCCCTTGCCAACAGCAGCCCTCACCCTACCTAGGGCAGTAGAGGTAGAGGGGACATGCGTGGTGGCGCACACTGTGGGACTGAGAACCGCCAGCCTTCCACCAGAAGAAAAAACCTCAAGCTCAGAGAAGCAAAGGCACTGCTCTCTCATCCTTTATGGGGACAGGGAATGGGCTACTCTTCAAATAACTGCAGCTCAGGAAATGCAAGTCTGTGCTGGGTCAGAGAAGTTGGAAATAGGAATTTTTGAAAAAGGAAAAAAGTACTTGTTTTTAAATGTTCGCAACTAATTCAAGTTATCTGAAAATACCTAAAGTCAGTTATGAGCTATACATAGATTAGACTGCCGAGAAAGAACTTGGTATTTACAAGTAATGGCAGTCTCTAATCCTTTCCATCTGTAAACCCAACATGTGAGAGGCTGAGGCAAAATAATTGCTTGGGCTACAGTATGAAATCCTATCTCAACAAACCAATAAAACAGTAAATTATCAAATAAAAAAATAAATCAATTAGCCAGGAGTGGTGGCGCACGCCTTTAATCCTAGCACGTGGGAGGCAGAGGCAGGAGGATCTCTTTGAGTTCAAGGCCAGCCTGATGTACAAATTGAGTTCCAGAACAGCCAGGATTGTTACACAGAGAAACCTCATCTTGAACCAAATATATACATATGTTCATATGTACATACATAGACACATATATACATCGAAGGCTAGAGTAATAACTCAGTTGGCTAAGCACCCCAACACCTACCTTTATTACAAAAAAGCCCACATGCTGAGGGATGCTTACGACTCCTGTGCTAAGTTGCAGAAACCATGGTTCCCTGGAATGCCCTGCCAGCTTAGCCAAACAGTGAGCCCCAGGTCCAGTACACCTGAGGTTGACCTCTGGCTGGCACAAGCACATGTGCCCTCCCCCACAGGCACCTATGGCCTGCACATATACACACAGACCCAGAACAAACAAGGCACAGACATCTGGCTATACAGAAGTTGAATGCTGAAATTATTTTGTGACCCACAATGTGAAGGCAGTAACAGTCACTGCTACTTTCATTCAGTCCCCCCCACAGCCACAACTATCAGTACTGAAGTCACCTTCTAGAAAACACAGCTTTCAAGCATGAGTCAACTGAAAGCAAAGCAAGTAAGGGGTAAACTGAGGGAAGGAGCAAGGGCTGTAAGCCTTACCCGTTTGAGATGAATTGTTTTCAGAGTTACAGCACACTCAGAAAGCGCCTGCAAAAAACAAGCTTTAGATTTTAATATGGGCAGTTCTTCGTTACAAACCCAAACTTTTATCCCTCCCACCTCCAAGCTGCTGCAAGGAAAACCTGCACAGCTTATGCCTGCAGGGAATAAAGAACGGCAAAGTAAGTGGGCTGCACAGAAGAAAGCAAACCGCAAACCACTGGAGACTGCAGGGAGGGCTCGGGGTAAGAGAACCAGCAGGGTTTGATTCTCAGCATCCACATGGTGGCTCACAACCATCTGTGACTCCAGTCCCAGGGGATCTGACTCCCTCTTCTGGCCTCTGGAGGCACTAGGCATGCACATGGCATGTAGACATACATGGAAGCAAACACCCATAGACATAAAAAGAAAAAAAAAATACAAAGTGCAGTCCTAATGTAGTATGGCTTTTAATAAACCATTGAGAAGTGAGAAAATAATTCTCACATGAAGTACTCTGATAATGGGATCTGGGACCCATCACACCAAAAGAAAATTGTTTACTAATACTCTTAATCACAGGGGAAGCCTTAGAGTAGGGCATGATGATACATGAATATAGTCACAACACTCTGGAGGCAGAGGCATGAGGATTGGCTACATGTATAAGGGCAGTCTGGTATACACAGTGAGATCCTGGCCAGTGATGGCTACACAGCAAAACCCTGTGCCCAAAAACAAAGTGAGGAGGAAGGAAAAGACAGGGAAACTGAAGAGGGAAGAGGAGAGAAGGAGAGAGTGAGAAAGATAAAGAAAAGGGGGGAAACGACAAAGAGGAGGGATGTGTGACATCCTTGTTCTGTCTCCAGAACAGAAAAAAATAACTCGATGAATCCTAATTTGAAGTCATTATGTATATATAAAAACAATCCATAAAGACGCGTGGTAGTGGCACATGCCTTTAATTCCAGCACTCAGGAGGCAGAGACACTGAGTTCAAGGCCAGCCTGATCTACAAGAGCTAGTTCCAGGACAGGCTCCAAAGCCACAGAGAAACCCTGTCTCGAAAAACCACCAAAACCAACAACAAACAAACAAAACAAAACAAAATCCATGAAGCAAAATCAACCTGTCATTAGAGAAGCTTCTACAAGATCTGCACATGGTAGACAGTTAGGTGCTTACCAACACGGTCTGCGCATCAGCCAGGTCAAAGGTCTGCTTTAAAGGGGCCAGGAAACATGCAGGGACAATGTGCTTATACACAAAGTCAGCAAATCCCACTGGTCCATCTTTGCCTCCTGCCAAGAGAATCCAAATTTTTATCTTGTTTAAAAAGAAAGCCAATCAGTCTATGTAAGGGAAAAGAAAAGAAGCCTTGGGTTTGAGTCCTAGTACTGGTGGTGGAGGGAGGTCAGGATAAAACCTCAACAAAATGAAAACAAAACCTTCATCTCACCCCAGAGCTCCACCAGCTTTGAGAGAATGATAAAACATGTTTTCTGTGCAATCGGATCTGGATACTCAACGGCTCCTTGGATAACAGTAACCAGTACCCGTTCTACATTCTCTGCACCTGAAAAGAAAGACTTTAATTGCAAAAGGAAAAACATAACCTGAAGCATGCATTTCAAAATATACACTACATCAAAACACATTTACAGCACTGATAAAATTTCTTCACCTCTATTATTAACCAACCACCTAAATTCTAAGCCCCGAGGATTTCTTTAATATCCTGCTCTGGTGAATTTTATTTATTTATTCATTTATTTATTCATCCATTTATTTATCTTGAACCTTGCTGAATAGACCAGGCTGGCCTCAAACTTACAGATGTCTGCTTGCCTTTGCCACACCAATACTGGAATTAAAGGCTCTATGTGGTGGTTTGAATGAGAATGGACCCCTAGACTCATATATTCGAATGCTTGGTCCCCAGCTGGTGGACTGTTTAGGAAGGATTAGGAAGCGTGGCCTTGTTGGTAGAAGGGTGTCACTGGTTGGTTTTTGAGGCTTCCAAAGCCCACGGTATTCTCAGCTTTCTTTGCCTTGTGCCTATTCTCTCAACTACTGCTCCAGCACCATGCCTGCCTGCTGTCATGCCCCTGCCATGATTGCCATGGACTTACCCTTCGAAATTGTAAGCAACAATAAGGTCTTTATTTTAAGTTGTCTTTGCCATGGTGTCTCATCACAGCAATAGAGTAGCGAAGACACTCACTACGCCTATGTTACCCTTCTTCCCTTGTACAGAAAAGGGCTCTAGTTGCTGAGGCCCCAATACTGTGCAGGCAGGAAGGCTTTGCACTTCACTGTCCTGCCTCAGTCCCCCAGATAAGTGCAATAACAATCACTATGGTTGGCCAGTTCTACTTTCAATTATAAGATGGTAAACTGGGGCTGGAGAGATGGCTCAGTGGTTAAGAGTTCTGACTGCTCTTCCAGAGGACCAGGGTTCGAATCCCAGCACCCACACGGAAGCTCACAACTGTCTATGACTCCAGTTCCACGGGATCCAACACCCTCACGCAGACATATATGAAGGCAAACACCAATGCATATGAAATAAATTAAAAAAAAAAAGATGGCAAACTGGCTAGGAAGACTCAACTGTCAGGCAATTCTGGTACAGGCTCACTACACTGCTTACTAGCAATTCAAGAGAAACTGAATACAAACTAACTTTAAGGTGCTCTACATGCATGTAACTCATTTCTATTCTTAAAGTGCTAGACAATCTTAGGGCCGCCAGACCACACCCTCAGTTCGGTGTTTACTTCCACTCATGTTGATCACAGGGTGTACAGCTGTGACAAGGACTTCAGCAGACACAAGAGGTGTGGCGTGCATCCCTACCTTGATTGGCGATCACTTCACTCATTCCACTGCCAGTGACTGTTTGCAGGAAGGCGAAGTAACTCCTCCTCAGCATCTGCTTCTCCAGCGCAGCTGACTGGTCGTTGTCTTCTGCTGGCCTCAGCAGCACTTCAAAAATGGCATGAAGCAGGGGCATGAACATCTGCTGTAAAAATGGGGACACCTGAATCTGGAAAGAACAACATCTGTTACTGCACCCCAGAAGTGATGAAGAACAGTACCGCGAGGCTTCGGAAAGACTGTTAAAAAGCTCTTTCCGTGCTCTCTAGGGAGAATATTTACAACTTAGCAAATTTAAAACAGATACACTACCCAAGGACTCAAGATTAAATTCAACATGCTTGGGGCTGGAGAGATGGCCCAGGGGTTAAGAGCACTGGCTGCTCTTCTAGAGGACCTGGATTGAGTTCCCAGCATCCACATGGCAGTGCAACCATCAGGAACTTCTGTTCCAAGGAATCTGATGCCCTCTTCTGGATTCTCCAGGCAATGCACACACATGGTGCACAGCATATGTTCAGACCATACACCATACACATTAAAGTGAATCTTAAGAAGTTCAACTTGCTGGGGGGTGGTAGCAGACGTCTTTAATCCCAGTACTTGGGAGGCAGAGGCAGGTGGAGCTCTGAGTTAGAAGCCAGCTTGGTTTATAGAGTAAGCTCCAGGACAGGCTACAAAGCTAACACAGAGAAACCCTGTCTCCAAAAACAAAAACAAACAAACAAAAATCAACTTGTATCTTAGAATTTTGGTTGTGGGTCAGTAAGATAGTTCAGTAAGTAAAGTTACTTATTGTGCAAGCCTGGTGACCTGAGTTCAGCCCCTAGAAACCATGAGAAGATGGAAAGAAAAACCTGACTCCACAGTGCTGTGCTCTGACCTCCATGCATGTGCATCCATGCACACACACTCTAATAAAAGTGTTTTTAAATGAAAAAAAAATTGAAATGAAATAACAAGTGATCATGATCAAATTGGCCAAGAAATATTTTAAGATTTAAGTTTCTAAGGGAAAAAATTCTAAGAAATTAACTTTGTAATTATGTGACTTCTATTAGTTAAGTTCCTTAACCTATCTGGGCTCCAGTTTCCTCTTCTACAAGGCAGAATTTTTACCACATAAAAATACATAAAATGAGGAATATAAAGCAACATCCAAAAATCATTCAGGGCAGAGTTTGAACTCAGAAAGCCTTGTGCAAGTGCTGGCCTTTCTCCCTAACCAGCTCATGCCTATTTTAATTCCTTGGATTACTTCTAGACTCTTTCTTGTTCCAGTGCCACATATTCACAGATAGCCAGAACCCGGCACCAGGTTCACCTGCTTTCCCTGGTACTTTTCTCCCCCTACAGTGATTAATGTTTTTATTAAAACATCTACTCGGGGGCTGTAGAGGTGGCTTAGTGATTAAGTCATCTTGCTGCTTTTGCAAAGGACCTAGGTCCTCCTTTTCCCAGCAGCCATATGGAAGCGTGCCAACTCCATGTTCTGTACACCTCCAGGTCCAGGTAATCCGCTGTCTTCTGATAGTTTAGATACCAGTCATGCACATGGTGTACTTACGTGCATGCAGGCAACACACTCATACATATAAAAAAAAAATTTTAGTTTTTTCGACTTAGAAATCTTCCTCGACTTACCTGTGGGGCAGACAGCAGACTATTCAGAATGTTAGACACTCCATGACCAAAGTAACCAGGTAACTCAGGGTCATTTACAAGGCAAAGGTGGGGCTGAGAGGGGCTTGGCCTGCAAAGAACTTCCTACACACAGTTGAGGACCTGAGTCTGAACCCCAGTCTCCTGTGGTGAGAAGCTGGGAATGGCTGTGTGTACCCAAAAATGGAGGAGGACCAGGGCCGACTGGACAGCCAGGCAACCCTATCAATGAGCTCCAAGCTGAGTGACAGACCGCGTATTAAAAAATACTGTGAAATGTGGTGGAGGCCAACCTCTGGCCTCCACATGTATGAGTAACCCCACCTCCACCACACACAGGAAAAGGCATCTGAGGATGCGCACGTCTAATTTAAGTCTGCAGAGGATGGGTCCATCACCAGAGTCTTAGTACTTTCAGGGTTTGAAGTACCTTGAACTTGGCTGTAATCTGGTTGATGAGTGGAATGAATTCCTGGAGGTCTTTTGCTTCACAGTCTTTGAGCATGTGTTCTGAGGCAGACGGGATGAATGGAAGAACCTCCTCCTCCAGGCAAATGATCATTCGATGAAGGAAAGTTCGAACCCCACTTCTCAGAGTGTCCTTTTGTAAAGGGCAGCTGAGGGCTGGCAAGAACGTCTGTAAACAGTCCAGGTAAACTTCAGAGCAGCCACACTGTTTCACAGTCTGCTTGTTGCTGAAAGCCTTGCTGGTTCGACTACGTGACCAAAACCCAGACAGTCAAGTTTAGTTTTATTCTTTAAAGTTCAGATTATTAAAAATACAATGCACAACAGATGGCAAACTGTCAACAAACACTAGGCATCAATTATTTCCAACATCAATATTAACTTCCCTCCTTAGTTATGGGAAAATGATGCTTCCAGATGTCATCACAGAACAAATGTGAAATAAATTAAATGAGTAAGAAGTAGTTAACATAATCTGAATATATCTATCTGCTTCTCTAAAATCCTGATAGTCTTCAGGAAAAAAAAAGTATTTACTATGACTAAGCCATTAGGTAATCTGTATGCAATACTCACTAAATTTAGGAACCAACCTAATCCCTCCCATTCATGGTCAGGTTATTCCTATCACCCGAGGCCTGGTTCCTGCACTGAAGTATATGGCGTGAAACAACTCTGCAGTATAACTTTATTAGCAATCATTTCAATTTTCATGCTGTTAATAAACAAAGCAGGAAAGAAGTAAATGGCTGCTTGGTGGTCTTTGGCACATAGTGTAACATCCAAGCAGTCTCAGGACCTTCTCTTGAGGGGACCAATACTAAACCACAATGTCTCGATATGCTATTTTACACAGACACTTGGGCTAACCTCCTGAAAGACAAGACTGATTTACACTGAAGTCAGAAGCGGGAGTGCTAGTGGTAAACACACAGTCTTCATGGTAAACACACAGCTAGCAAATGACTCTTTGCTAGCTACAGTTTAACTTACTGGAAAGACAAGGGTTTAGACAATCAGAGGAATTCAGTTTTGAAAACAGTTAAGTGTGTCCATGCTAAAAAGATCCACAGCAGAGGCTCTGCCTATGCAGACACCCTTTTTTAAATTTTAATTGCATTTGGGCTTACCTGGCAAATCCCACTGCATGGCTGAGACTATCTGCAAGAGATGCTTGCCTCTCTTCATCTTGTGCCATCATCAGTTTTTCCAAAAGAACCTTGAACCTCTCCATCAGCGGCGTCAAGAGGTCCTTCATTAAGGCCCGCTTGTTTTCTGCTGGGTAATCACTGCTAACAATCAGTGCGCCCGCTGCTTCGTAAATGAAGAGTTGGTCGTCACTACTCAGCAAGGACTGGTAACCATTCTCCTGGAAGGGAATTTTGTCTTATCTGCATGTTTACATTTTAGTGCCTCTCATTTAACTTAATAAAGAATAAGCACAAGAGAGATAGGAAATATAATCTACCACACTGGCTCATATACCAAGCATTCATGAAAACAGACGGTGGTGGCGCACGCCTTTAATCCCAGTGCAGGGGCGGCAGGGGCAGGAGGACCTCAAGGCCAGCCTGCTCTACAGAGTGAGTTCCAGGACAGCCAGGGCTTGCTACACAGAAAACCTTGTTTCAAAAAATATGTGTGTGTACACACACACACACACACAAACCCCCCAAAACAAAATACACATGTATATCAAAATGTACTTATAAACTATCTCAACTTAAATCCTTTTAGTGAAGTGACACTGACTTCAGACTTAAACACTGAGTCTGAAAACAAGAACTTCAGTGTTAAATGGCCCTGACAATGACAAGTACGATGGCATTACAGACTAATTTACAAGTTGAATTTCTTCTCTTCCATTAAATATCAGTTGCATTTAACAGTACAGAGAAATCAGAACATACTCCACTCTGTAAATTCCTTCTATTACTGATATGCTTGTCATCAAAACAATCTTGGTGAACAGACCCAAATAAACTGCACACGCACCTCCCCCCAGCCAGTTAAAACCAGCGGAGCCCGAGAGGGTAAAGCTGATGGCATAGGCAGCCTTAATATCTGGGGAAGATGTCCAGAAGATACTTACAGGTGGAGAAAGGGTTAATAAGTCTTGTATTCTATTCAAAATATCCTCAATGAAAGGGTTCATCTGTTTACTGAATGAAATCAAGAAGAAAACAAGGTAAGTAATGTGCTCACGAGCTGCTAAAATATCAACCCTCCTTTTAAAAGAGAAGGGACCAAGGCTCAGTTTTATGTTAGCCAATCTGATTACTAAAATTAGCATATGAGCAATTTAAAAAGTTTACCTGCTCTGTAGTGATGTATTGCCAAGAGAATGCCTACTTAAGTACTTTTCACATAAAAAAGAAAAGTACTTATAAAGGTATTACAGATAGCAGATTAGGTTAAAAATGTACATGCAAGATGGGCATCATGTTGCAAGCCTATAATCCCAGTACTTGGGAGGTAGACAGAGACTACTCTATGGAATCAGGAGTTTGTCATCTCTGGGACCAAGCAAATAAACAAAAACTATGTACGCTAGCCTAGGGAGATGGCACAGCAATTAAATGCATCTGCCTTGTAAACCTGATGGCTTGAGTTTGATAACCTTAATCCCATGGTGGGAAGGCTGTATCCCACATACATCAAACACACACTCAATAATAATGCATAGAATCTATAAAACAATATACTTATACATAAAGTCGCATAAAAATATGCAAACAACACTGACTACAGTAACTGGTCAGTCAGCAGGGAAAGAAGCCCATGCAGGAGTAGCCACTTCTACCCCCAGCGGCCCCATCTGCACACTCCACAGCAGCGCTGAGAGCCGATACTTACTTGAGAGATTTGACAAATCTAGAGAACAGGTAGGCAGTTCTGCTCCGGACTTTAGCGCTGGAATGCCACAGACCCCTGTGGTCTAAGAAAGCCATCTGAAGAAAGAGATACTGATCGTTTCTGTTCTGATTCAAGGATTTATTGTCAATACTGAATTTTTGCTCACACCAAATTGTAGTTCTGGGCAGGGCCAGGAATACAGAAGGAATGGCACATTACACACAGTTCCTAAGCACTTGATTTACATAAAACTGTCACCCAACGTTAGATTAAACTTCTGACTCTGAGAACAAGGACAGAACACTATCCGATCATCAAAAACCGAGTGAAATGCACACTTACCAGTACACACGGAATGTGCTGAGGTTCAACAGTGAAAAACTTCTCATATCGAACAACAGTTTCAAAGAACTCCAGAGTCACGGATGTGTGCTGATAGGAGCTGACGCCTGACGTCACCAACTAGAGAGGAAAAATGAAGAGACCCATTTTTGTTTCCTGCAACATCTATAATTCCCTCCATAAAAACACACAAGCTCTAACGATTAAGAACCCCGTGAGCCTACAGCACAACATACGGAGCACATCATGCCACAGTACAAAGGACCCTTGGTGTACCTACCGTTCGCATCATGTCCTGCAAAGCACTAGCTTTTGAAACGTCACCTGAGAAGTGAGCACCATGTGACACTGGGAGAGCTTCCGCCAGCATGTACAGCAGTCTTACTGCCACTTCAACCTCCATGAAGCGTGCAGTCTGCCAATTCCTACCAAGGCATACAAGTATGTCTGTGACATCTGATAGAAACTTTACATTACTCCTGATACTCAGGACAGGAACGCACCACCAGAACCCTTTCAGTGGCACAGCCACTGTGAGTTGCCCACTCCTGTAACCAACCCTAATGAAACCCAACGGCTACCAACACAGTGGGAAGAGGACAAGAGGAAGTAACATTGTGTGTGTGGTGGAGATGGCTGAAGTACACTGACTGCGTGGATGGCAGTTTCATAAGTACACTAGACGGATGTGCTAATAAAAACCATTCTTAGAAATGTCCTGAATGAGTTAAAAAGTCAGACTCTTTTTGTCAAGCAATGTAATTTATGCCAGAGGTAGACACAAGTAAACTACGGAGCAAAACAAACTGCAGGGACTTAAGGCGCGATGGGTGCTACGCGACTCATTTGCTGCACACCAACCGGGCACAAGAGGAGCTTACTCTAACAGCAGAACTTACTGCAGTGTGGCACTCAACACTCTGCGAACGGAAGCCAGCACTAGCTCCGGTGACACCTGAGCAAGCCTGTCCAACAGCAACTTCAGCTGTTTTCTGTACTCTACAAACATGGCTTCATCTTCACCCTACAATACAAGTTAAAAGGTTGGTCTTAATGGTTTAAGGTGCAGCATCAAGATGGCGCAGGTTAGGAGCACCTGACGCCAGAGCTGACAGCTGCTCTCCTTACCTGCAGCCTCAAGAGAGGGAGGAGGAACCAACCAAGGCAGTCCTCTGACCTCCAATGCAACACCCTGGCCCACCCTCACGATAATGACCAATAAATTTATATAAACGATCAGTTAACTCCTATCTTTTATCTTTGGATAGAAAAATCACAAATGCTCAGTAGCACTTCCCTTCCTGCTCACTAACTAGCAATTCTAAAAATAACCTTAGCCATTAAAGGCCTGGGTCACAAACAGTCTAAGGAGGGGGATAGGGCTGAGAGAACACAGCCAGCGTGGGCGCTACTGTCTCCACTCACCCTTTATGCCCCTCATGTGCTAATAGTGTGAGGATTGGGGCCAGTGTGCTGGTTATCATCTCTATTATCCTCCGACAGCACACACCTAAGCAACTCATGCCCCGCGTGTCCAGGAAGCTCTGGGAAGGAATTCTCTCGTGACTCTGGACAGGCTTTTGGATGAGTTTCACTCTCGCCCTCCTCCACAGACTGGGCCTCAACCCAGCACTCCTAGTAAATGCACGGTGAGAGAAGATCATCAATAATAGTCAGATGTAAGTTCAATGTTAATAAGTATTATTTTTCTTTCCTTGGGTTGCTATAGATATAATCTAGGGCCTGCATGCAGCAAGTAAAGGCTCTCCCACTGAGCTATATCCCAGGTCCTGCAATTTTTTTTTTGTTTCTTTTGAGACAAGGTCTCACTTTGTAACCCAGTATATAGTCCAGGCTGGCTCAACAGTTAGAGCAATCTTCTTGCCTAAGGCTGCCAATAGCAGGGATTTCAGGCATATACCACCAAGCCCAGTTTACAAGATTCTGTATGTATGTGTGAGTGTATATGAGCATGCGTGTGTGTGTGTGTGTGTATACGCAGACAAGAGGTCAATCTCAGGTACTACCTTCAGGAGCTATTCATCTTGTTTATGTGAGACACGTTCCCTCCTTAAGACATGGGATTGAATACTTAGGCAAGGCTGGCAAATGCACCTCAGGGATTCCCCAATGTCTACCTTCCCACCTTCCCAGCTCTGAATTACAAGCAGGCACTACCAAATCCAGCTGTCTACAGCCATCAATCCTAATGTTGATGCTTATACAGCAAGCACCAAATGAGTCACCTCTCCAATCCCTTACAGTGAAGGATTCAGGTCTCCATGAGTGTTACCCCAAACTGACATTAATATACATCAGTATAAACAAGATTGATTTAAAACACTATTTCTCATTTTTAAGGCTCTGAAACTAAATTATAAAATACTAATTTAATGCAAACAAGCAATAAAATTAAAACCAGTTCTTCTTTGATGTAAAATTACTTACTTCATTTTCAAAGTTATATTCTTCATCATAAGTCAATTTTTTCATAACGGCCAACATGATTGCCTAAATAAAATTAAAAATGAAACATTTGTTAATTGTTCTTTTTAATCTAGAAGTTGAGCTACATTTCAAGGTAGACTTCAGACAAAGAATTGATCAGGTCAGTTCTGGAGAGATGGCTCAGCGGTTAAAGAGCACTGACTTGCTCTTCCAGAGGACCTGGGTTCAAATCCCAGCACTCACATGGCAGCTCTCAACTGTCTGTAATTACAAGATCTGACATCCTCACACAGACATATACATGCGGGCAAAACGCCAATGCACATAAAATAATAAAAATAAATTTTAAAAAAAGAATTGGTCAGATTGATCTGCTTTAGATGGGAATCTGTACCACCCACTCCAAGGCTCAGGGAATCTCTGAGGAGGAGGTGGTAGGGTGGCAAGGGTGGAGTGCTGGGTACAAACCTGAGTTAAAACAGTCCCTCCCTCGTGGAGGAAGGCTACCCAAGACTCAAGAAACAAACAAATCACAAGTCCCTAAAACGCAACAGATTCACAAAGCCCCGCCCCCCAGGGTTATACGCATGAAGGACTGCTGGGAAAAGATTCTCCAACACACAGATTCAATGCAATGCCCATCAAAATCCCAACAAAATTCTTCAAAGACCTTGAAAGAACGGTACTCAACTTCATTTGGAAAAGCAAAAAACCCAGGAAGCCAAAACAATCCTGGGCAACAAAAGAACATGTGGAGGCATCACAATCCCTGACTTCAAACTATACTACAGAGCTACAGTACTGAAAACAGCCTGGTACTGGCATAAGAACAGACAGGAGGACCAATGGAACTGAATAGAAGACCCGGATATCAATCCACACATCTTCGAACACCTGATCTTTGACAAAGAAGCAAAAAAAATCAAATGGAAAAAAGAAAGCATATTCAACAAGTGGTGCTGGCATAACTGGATATCAACATGTAGAAAAATGAAAATAGACCCCTATCTATCACCATGTATAAAACTCAAGTCCAAATGGATCAAAGACCTCAACATAAAGCCAGCCACACTGAACCTTAAAGAAGAGAAAGTGGGAAGTACACTTGAACACATTGGCACAGGAGACCACTTCCTAAATAGAACCCCAGCAGCACAGACAACAATTAATAAATGGGACCTCCTGAAACTGAAAAGCTTCTGTAAAGCAATGGACATGGTCAGCAAGACAAAACAACAGCCTACAGAATGGGAAAAGATCTTCACTAACCCCACATCAGACAGAGGTCTCATCTCCAAAATATACAAGGAACTCAAGAAACTGGACACCTAAAGATCACATAATCCAATAAAAAATGGAGTACAGACCTAAACAGAGAACTCTTAACAGAGGAATCTAAAATGGCTGAAAGACACTTAAGGAAATGTTCAACATCCTTAGTCATCAGAGAAATGCAAATCAAAACAACTCTGAGATTCCATCTTACACCTGTAAGAATGGCCAAGATCAAAAGCACTGATGACAACTTATGCTGGAGAGGTTGTGGGGTAAAGGGAACACTTCTTCTGCATTGCTGGTGGGAATGCAAGCTGGTACAACCCCTTTGGATGTCAGTGTGGTGGTTTCTAAGAAAATTAGGACACAACTTTCCTCAAGACCCAGTAATACCACTTTTGGGTATATATCCAAAGGATGCTCAATTGTGCCACAAGGACATGTGCTCAACTATGTTCATAGCAGCATTGTTTGTCATAGCCAGAACCTGGAAACAATCTAAATGCCCCTTGATCAAAGAATGGATAAAAAAATGTGGTACATTTACACAATGGAGTACTACACAGCAGAAAAAAATAACGACAGCTTGAATTTTGCAGGAAAATGGATGGAACTAGAAAACATTATTTTGAGTGAGGTAACCCAGACACAGAAAGACAATTATCACATGTACTCACTCATAGGTGGTTTTTAAATATAAAGCAAAGAAAACCAGCCTACAAACCACAATCCCAGAGAACCTAGACAACAATGAGGACACTAAGAGAGACTTACATAGATCTAATCTACATGGGAAGTAGAAAGTAGAAAAAGACAAGATCTCCTGAGTAAATTGGGAGTATGGGGACCTTGGGGGAGGGCTGAAGGAGGGAGAGGAGTGGCAGCGAGGGGAGCAGTGAAAAAATGTAGAGCTCAGTAAATATCATGGGGGGAAAAATAAAAGATTCTCCAACACCCCGGGCAGAGGAGTTAGCACCCAAAGCTGGGTGGGCTCTCAAGGATGCAGCTGCCTTGGACCTGTCTCTGGTCAGGTAAGAAACCCCCTCACCCACAGTCGGTAAAGAACCCCAATAAACTCACTGATTTGGGGGAAGAAAAATCTATCATTGGTTTAAAGAAAACACTTACCTCTATATTAGCTTTTTGCTGATCTGAGAGCACTGAAAGCTTAAAATAAAAATAAACAATAATTTATTTTTAATGTTATACTTATCAATTTTTTTTTCTAAGCAATCAGTATCTTCTAAAACAACACACAAAGGAGCTGTTGGTACAATTACTGGGTAGAGATTTTCCCAGCATCCCTGGGTCTAATCTCCAGCATAAAAAAATAAAATATACAAATTCTTGCTGAGTAGTTTGACAGCAATTAGTCAATTCCTAACTTCAGATGTAATAATTTCAAGTCTAGTAAATAACTTGACAAACAGGCAATAACAAGATTGATTGATCATGTATTTAGAAAGAATTAAGCTATAAGGCAGTAAAGGATGTTTTTGCTGTTTTGAGACAGGGTCTCGGTATGTAGCTATGGTTAGCCTGGAACTCACTATACAAACCAGGCTGGCCTCAAACTCAGAGATTTGCCTCTGGCCCACCAACAACTGAGATTAAAGACATGCTTGACCATGCTTAGTTTCTTAAAACAAAGATCACAATCCTAAAAACCCTTCTGCATACAAAGTTACATTTCTAAGACTGAAGAAAGCCTGGGTATAATTAAATACAATTGGTAAAAAGTAACAAAAACAGGAATGGTCTTTCATTTAATGTCATAATGAGAAGTAACTAGTCTTCAAAACACTGCACACTACACTAAGGGAACTTTCACCATCACATTTTGTGTTGTTACTGGGAAACAGCTGTCAGCAAAGAGTTTAACAAGTTGTTGCTGTGTTTAGAAACACACTGGTTTACAGTAACACACAGAAAACAAGAGTAACCCCAGATCACATTTATGCCTCATGAATGTACTGTGTCTTCTGAGGCGAGGGCCTCAGGTTTCTTGTGGCTAGTCTTGAACTTGCTGTGACGCAGACGATGACCTGAACCCTTTCCCCATTCTAAGTGCTGGGATCGTAAGTATAGCTCACCAAGTCCAGGCTAGTTTATTTCAGAACTTATTCACATTGTCTATATTTTTTAAGTAAAAAAAAAACTACAAAGAAGAACGCCAGTAAATAAGCACAGAATATATCTATATATCTCTCTGTCTCGGAACAAGGACTATGAGATTATTGTTTTCTTATTTTTCTTATTCTCAATTTTTAACAGCTCTTTAAATATCTACTAGACAAAAATAAAACAATGACTCACCTGTTTCAAAATATGCAGATAATCATAACAAAATCCAATAATGTTGGAGGAAATATCATCATCCTCGTGAACTAGCAGCTGTAACATAAGTGGAACTTTTGTCTCAATAGCTTCGAGTGCCTCTTGAGCATTCTTGACAGCCCCATTCTTAATTAATTTAGTCCAGCTAACTATTAAGGACTGTCCCATTCCATTTACCAGCTTAGAAAACCTGGCCACGAAGTCCAAATCTTCTTCCTATGAGCAGTAAGCAAAGACCACAATTACAACCACCTACACCTGGGGAAGAGGAAAGCCCTTGAACTTTAGCATGAATGTAGTGCCAATTACAGGGCTCAATCTTAAAAAGAAGACTATGTAATCGCTTATGACACGGAGGGGTCAGTGTGGGTGCGCATGTGCCATTTTCAGGAGCGAGTCTTCTTCCACCAGGGGTTTCAGGAATGAAACTCCGGTCAGAAGGATCTCAAGGTAAGGGATTTTATCTGCTGAGCATTTTGCTGGTCCCCAGGGCTCAATGTTAAGACAAAAGCTATCAATTCTGTCATTATGACAGGAAAATTATCAGAACATGAATTTTTCTGCTACCATTATTAGCCAATAGTACTCTGAAAGCAACTATGTTTTTTTTTTGATTAAAGAAATATTTTGTATGTTTGGTGTTTTGCACATATATTCGTGCTACACATGTGCCTAGTGCTCAGAGGCCAGAAGAGGGCACTGGAGTCCAGGAACTGTAGTTACAGACTCTGGAAAAGCAGCCAGTGTTCTCAACCACTGAGGCATTTCTCCATTCCTGCAACTGTTATTTTAATGATAATAGTCTGGTAGATATTACCAAAAAAGGAAAGAAGGAAGGGAGGGAGGGAGGGAGGGAGGGAGGAAGAAAAATGAAAAGGACCTTAAGTAAAAGAGAAGTTTTTGAGCCGCCTTTCCTAACTGTTCAGCGCACTAGGCGCCGTTCTATGACATCAGTGCTGCTGCACTGCATATGTAATGGCTTATAACAGTCCTTTCCGGAACTGTGTGACTTCGGCCTCAGCGTCCCCACGAAGACATAGGCTGCCATTAGAGCGGCCCGCTTGAGTCACTGTCAATGCTATAGGCTTCCCAATTATTAGTTACCCATCAGCACCTCTCCCACAGACACAGGCTCAACTTTCACTATGTTAGATTTCCTCTTCTTAAAAGGCCCCAGACACTAAGTAAGGCAGTAGAAGGTAACACAACCTTTGGTGCATGAAGAAGGAATCTACAAGAGCCATATTACTGACATTATCTCCAATACAAGGCATCTTAGGGCCAGGCAGGACTGCCACCAAGCCTGACAACCCGAGTTCCACCCTCGGACCCACCTGGTAGGAGAGAAGAACTGACTCTGGGAGCTTGTCCCCACACTCCCTCCCCACGTGCACTCTGGGAGCTTGTCCCCACACTCCCTCCCCACGTGCACTCTGGGGGCTTGTCCCCACGCTCCCTCCCCACGTGCACTCTGGGAGCTTGTCCTCCACGCTCCCTCCCCACGTGCACTATGGGGGCCTTGTTCTCCACGCTCCCTCCCCATGTACACTCTAGCACTGGGACACACACAGCCGTAGCTAAATCTGAAGTGACAGTGCTAGTAAGAAGCTTTGGCTCGATTTCTACCACACACACACAACAAAAAGCCTTCGTATTACCTAAGTTACTAACTCACCACACTGAGACCCATCCGTCTCAAATGAGTTACAATTCAAATAGGGAGTGGGAGAAAGGGCTCAGGGCTGTCTGCTCTCCCAGAGGACCTGCACCCACATGGCAGCTTAAAACCACCTTAATTCCAGTCCCAGAGGCTCTGATCCCCTCTTATGGCGTCCTTGGCACCAGGCATACAAATGATGCAAGCACAGACATGCAGACAAAACACACACACACACACATATAAAATAAAATGTGAAAAGTTACATTAAAATTCAAGTCTATGATGAAAATGAAACTTTTATGGTTACTAGGTCTAACCTGGGTCAAAGGGTCAAATGTACTGTAATATAAATGGTGTATTTGTTACACAGGGCACGATCAACACTGTAAACTTGCAAAGTGCACACAGCACTCTGTAAAGTGTCAGAATGGGTGTAACCAAGCATGCAAAGAAAATGCCACATATATTATTTGGGGTGTTGGGGAATATTGTTTTCAGGTGTGTGACTTTTGTCTCTGATACATTTAATTCTGTGAAGCTGTGTTCCTGTGCCTGTCTAAAACACCCGATGGTCCTAATCAAGAGATGAATAATCTAGGTAACATGGCAGAAGCAAGGATAGGTAGGACTGGCAGGCAGAGTGTATAACTAGGAGAAAGGAGGAAGAAGAGGAACAAGAGAACAAGGAGAGGAGGATATCAGGGGCCAGCAACCCAGCCAGCCATGGAGTAAGAAAGAAAATAAGATATACAGAAATAAAGATAAAAGTCCAGAAACAAAAGGTAGCCAGGATAATAAAGATGAGGAAAGCTGACAAGAAATTAGCCAGGACAAGGCTGGGCATTCATAACTAATAAGCCTCCGTGTGTGATTTATTTAGGAGCTGGGTGGTGGGCCCCTCCAAAAAGTCAAAAGAGCAAAAACATCACACAATATTGGCACTCTCAGAATATAGTGGTTTACTATTAGTTCAAGGACATCCCCTAAAATTCAGGGGGGGAAAGGTCGTATTAGTTCAATATCTGTAACAGTCTTCCAAGTTTACACGTAAGAAATCCACTGACCTGGTCAATGCTGAAAAACCCAGCAGTCTGCAACACTTGACACAAGGACTCTACCAGTTTCATCTTCTCCACAGGGTCCATCCCTTTATTCACGATTTCAAATAAACAGTCGCATGCCTCCTCCCGTAGAACTTCTACTGACATGTGACTTAGCAGCATATTTATAAACCTAGTTATGGGGGAATAAAGATTTTTAACATTTTCAGCTCACAGATTTTAGGCGCCAACTCTCCAATTTTTAGTTTAGGAATTATAGGTGTACTCACCTATCATTGGCTATGAGGGATAAGTCTATCCAAGAGACGTAAGCCCCAACTACTTCAAGGCACTGGCACAGCACTTCTGAATTGGTATACTGGTAATTGTGTAGAATCTGGTACCACGACTCCACCAGATTTGGAATGCACTGTTCTCTCATGGTGTCTTTTATCAGAGTGTTCCTGCGAGCCTCCTAAAGACAGAAGACAAGGAAGATTATGAAACAGAGCTAGGCGTCCAAGTTCAGTTGCACACAGTAATTTCCTCTACATGAAGCCCCCAGGCTTGTTAAACAGCCCTGACCATGGCTTCCTATTTATCTGCTCTAAAATTACATCCTGTGATTCTCTGTGTTTCCTTTTTCCGTTCTATTCCTTGGTGCCAGACTTAATTCATTAAATACAAACTATAAATAAGCATTGCTTAGAAATCTTAAGCATGTGAAATTATCTCTAAATATTAGACAAAATGATACTTAAGCATTCAGAAAAAATGACAGTGACTTAAATGTATAGTAGTTATAGTTTTAAAATATAAACATTTAAAGCTATTTCCAGTGGTGTTTCTGTTGTGTGTTTTTTAAATGAGACAGAATTCTCAATAAGTAACTCAGGATGGCTTTAAACTTGAGGCCTCCTACCCCGTTTCCCAAGCGCTAGGGACAGCCAGTTAACTTCCCACACTCTTTATAAAGCACTAGAGACAGCCAGCTAACGTCCCACACTCTTTATAAAGCGCTAGAGACAGCCAGTTAACTTCCCACACTCTTTATAAAGCGCTAGAGACAGCCAGTTAACGTCCCACACTCTTTATAAAGCGCTAGAGACAGCCAGTTAACTTCCCACACTCTTTATAAAGCGCTAGAGACAGCCAGTTAACGTCCCACACTCTTTATAAAGCGCTAGAGACAGCCAATTAACGTCCCACACTCTTTATAAAGCGCTAGAGACAGCCAGTTAACGTCCCACACTCTTTATAAAGCGCTAGAGACAGCCAGTTAACGTCCCACACTCTTTATAAAGCGCTAGAGACAGCCAGTTAACGTCCCACACTCTTTATAAAGCGCTTCTATACTGAAGCGGCAGAGATCAAACCCCGGGCCTCCTGCACCCTATTACTTTAGGATAAGGCTCGATTAAGGCTGTACCTCAGCTATAAAGACTGCTTGGCAGTGATGATCACTACAGTACATTACTAGCACTACTTAACAACGCACAAAAGGCAAAGGAGATGTCGAGACGCATAGAGACTCCGACGGAAGGCTTGGACGCCACGACTGGCGTGGCACTGACAGCCACACTCGAGCTGTTACACTTGTTCAGAAGCATTCAGAATGGATGACATTTCACAGGAACTATGAGAAAATAAACATGTACTTCACTGGTGACAACAGTGGCTTAGTTTTAAAAATAATGTAATGCTCTAATTTCGGTGGCGGGAGGGGTTAAATTTCATTGTCAGCAAATTCAAGATGTGAGGTACATTTGTAATTTAAGAACAGGCAATTTCTTGGTCACCATAAGAAAAAAAAAGAACAGGCAAAAGAGCCAGATGGTGGTGGCGCCCGCCTTTAATCCCAGCACTGAGGAGGCAGAGGCAGGCGGATCTCTGCAAGTTCCAGGACAGTCAGAGCTACGCAGAGAAACCCTGTCTTGGAGGGGGGCAGGGGGAAGCAAACAAATGAAAAAGAACATGCAAAAAATATACGACTCTCATCCCTTTCATCATATGCTATTTCCCTACAAAACATACACTAGGAACCTAGTCAATGTGAAGTGACTTGCCTCTGATGTATGAACTACATCACGGTCCACCAACTCTGAATCAATGGCCATGAGGATGCGCAGATAGAGATCCACGCCTCTTGGGTTTAGGTCCACGACTGAGAGAATGTCAAAAAAAAACTTGGGCCATTTAGTGAGATACTCTGTAACAAAAAGCAAGGCGAAGACTTGGGCTGCTTTGTTTCGTATAAAAGTCTTCTCTGGTTGGGGATTCAGCATCTGGCAAAGAGAAAAATTCATGAAATTAAATCCAAACTATTCAAAAGCACACTATTTTTTCTATTTATCATTACTTGGCAAAAACCCAATTAAACTTCAACACTGCCCAAATTAGCGGCAACACAGAGAGCTGCAAAATTACCCATGCGTGCAAGTGACCAATCACGTGATGAACAAGTGAATAATGGCTGCCTCTACAAATCTGTATTTCCCAGTGTTGGGGATAAATCTGTGTGCCTCTTAAGGATTCTACCCAGGCCTTTCTTAACCCCCAACACCACCAAGGATGGGGGAGCATGGGTTGTTTGCCTGTTCTGAGTCAGGGTCTTTTGTAGTCCAGATTGGCCTCAGTCAAAGGGATCCACTCAACTTCCTGCCTGTGTGGGATCAAAGGTTTGAGGCACCAAGCCCACCCCATGCTTTATTTTTATGTGACAAGGTCTACTATGCAGCTCAAGCTGGCCTTTAACTTGTTCAAACTCCAGGCTGGCTTCAAAACAACAATCTTCCTGCCTCTGCTTCCTGAGTATTGAGAGATAGGCATGAACCAAGGGATCTCGTTTACTAAGCTCCATGAACAGAATTTTAACAACTCATTTCTTTTTTTCTTTTTGCCTTTTGTTTTTCAAGACAGGGTTTCTCTGTGCAGCCCTAGCTGTCCTGGAACTAACTCTGTGGACCAGGCTAGACTCAAACTCAGAGATCCCCCTGCCCCTGCGTCTCTAGTGCAGGGATTAAAGGCGTGTACCACCGCCACCACTCAGATCATAAAATTTCTAAAAAAAAAAAAAAAAATCCAATTGTTTTTCTTTGGCTGGATCTTAAAGGAAAATACTCTAGCGACATTAGAATGAAGTGATTACCTGAGCCTGAAGCCATGACAGGAGCGTCTCCCTGATCAGCTGCTGCTGAGCTGTGCTGAGTTCTGAGTACCTGGTAAAGGGATAAACAGTGACTACCTTGCCGTCTGTGGCTCTGAACACAAATTCATCTATCAAAAGGGAATTTTACAGCATTCCAGTACCTGGTTTCCTAAAATGCATGGCAAAGTCCATTAGCACAGTTGTGAAGAATGCACAGCTGAGCCTGTCAGTGAGCTCAGATCTCTGGCTGAGTTCACGCTCACACAGATGACAACTATGTGATTTCTTAAACCAACCATGCATTGAAGTCTGTGATCTACAGAATAAGCCTATAGACTAGCTAGCTCAGTCTAAATAAATCAAAATACATTCACAGCCCAGATATAATGACTAAACTGGTCATTTACGATCTATATTTTGGTTTCCTCAAGGACAGAAAAATTAGACACGCCTGTTCCAACAAATCTTCGAGATTAAAAACAATGGAAAGACTTACTTGTATTTGACTTGATGTTCTAATACTTGGAAGCAGAAAAACTTTATGTGATCATCACTGAAAAAGAAAAAAAAATAGGTAATCAGAAAATAAATCAGGGAAAACAATAGCAAAATGCTAGTAACAACCATGAAGTTTCTAAAACTAGGCTTCTTGCCTGGCTTTCTATTTACTAATTCTATTTTACTTATTTTTATTATTGCTTTTTTGTTTTATTGCACTAGGTACCTAACTCAGGGCCTCATGAATTCCAGGTAAAGGCTTTACCAATTAGCCACAGGCCCAAGTCCTGGATTTAAAGGGTTAAGAGAGCTCTAAATACAATTCCCAACACGTGGCAGTCCGTTCCATTTTCTAAACAACACGACCACATGCTCTAATACACACCCTCCCTAAACACAGTGCTCCCTAAGTAGAGGCCCCTGCCCCGAATGCCAATACGGAGAGTCAAGGTCCCTGGACCAATCTCTGTGCTTTATTTGACAATGGTCAGGAAGGCGCAAGCTGACAAACAGCAGCAAAAGGCTGACCAAAGCGGAGATGCCATTCGTGACTTACTCGAAACTTCAGCATTGTTAGTCTGATTCTCTTACAGGCAAATACAAAATAAACAGAGTGGGGGCTCAGGCCGCCCTCAAAGTCCACACAAGAAACTAAAGACAAACAAATCCACCTTTGTAGGATGGGGGGGACCCACAGCCATCCACTACCTATTGCTAAGTCTCCCTCTAGGGGTAACACAGCCTACAATTCTAACACAATACCTTAGAAGTCCAGATGGACGGTGAGTGAGCCAGGCTGTGTGTGAGGACACTGTAAAGACTACGTAAAGAGCAGTTCAAGTAGGGATGCAGACACCCTAAGGTGTTCAGGAAAAACAGTCCAAGTAACGTAACTAGGCTGCAGCCAAACAGGATTAGGGGCCAGCACCCCAGCAACTGCAGCCAGAGGGCCGTCACTAACGCCCCACGCTGCTGCTACCATTGGCAGACTGCCGTGTTCTGTGAGCTCACTGTTTCCTACAAGCTTCACTATGCCCATTTTTCTTCCTTAATAAGAAGCTAACTTAACTAACGATGAAATGGGTATACACGTTTCTATTTCCATGAAAGTGCGTCTGCTGCTTTAGAGAGACTACCCGCAAAGTCACACGGCTGAGCTGGAGGGAGAGACGGTAAGACCCACTTTCACCCTGCCTGACCTTCCTGAATTCTCCTCAGAGTCTGCTGGAAGCACACAGGGTGGACTTTGGGTGTCATCAACAAGACCTTGGTCCAGACAAGGAATAGTAACTGAATATTGATACACTCTAAGCGAAAGCTTTAGAATAAGATATATATCATTAATGGTCACCTCCTTCACCAACTCCCAACAATAAGACAAGGACATGTTCAGTGTAACCTATTCCAGTGCACAATACACATAAAGAAAAGGAGATAGTTTGGGCTGGAGAGATGGTTCAGCAGTTAAGAGCACTGACTGCTCTTCCAGAGGACCTGGGTTCAATTCCCAGCACCCACACAGCAGCTCACAACTGTCTCTAACTCCAGGATCCAACACCCTCACACACACACAGGCAAAACTCCAATAAAATAAAAATAAATAAAATTTTAAAAAAGGATAGTTTTACTGAAAAATCGATTCTGAATTGGCTCAAAAATTGGTTTGCTATTTTTCTCTTTTCATGCTACTAATAGTTTTCTAAAAGGCAAATCACAAAATGTTTTTGTGAAAATACTTCCCAAAGAAAAAACTAAAATGCCTCACTTTCTGGAAACATCAATGCTTCCAGACAACATGCGCGTCTTTACCTGTGCGTCTTCTGTGCCAGAGCCTCTGCGCACACCTGCCAAGCATCCGGGGAAATCTTTAACTGCTCAAAATAAGCCAGGGCCTGAAAGATTGCAAAACAAAGCAACACAGTTCAATCTGAATTCAGATGCCCTATGCATACTAAACAAAGGGTGGGGCAAACCAATAATCAACGATTTGGGTTTAATACATCAGCAAAACATCCAATCCAGGCTTCTGGATATGTGCAAAGTCCGGATGGTTCCCAAAAATAGATCAGTGACCAGTTAACAGACACTTAAAACAGTTTCCTTACGGTAAAGGAGATAGTGCAAGAATGTCCTGCAGACGTCACTGGGTTATGAAGAAGACAGAAGAAAAGCCCAAGTGTTCTATCAAATGCAATACTATTAAGGTATATATAGTCATAAAAGGGTCTCTGAAGGGTGCGCACAGCACACATGGCCTCCCACCGTAAGTAAATGCTAAACAAAATAAAACACAGAACTTTCTGGCCAATGACTAATCTAGGATGGACAGAAGGGTAGCGGATGAGAGGGGAGGGAAGTGCCACCTTCTAGACTGGTGAACACTCTTTGGTGCTAGGAAGGAGACATGAAGACAAAGCATGGAAGGAAGTTCTTGACCCTTCTTGGCATCTCTTCCATTTGGCTGTTTCTGAGTTGTATGCATTATATCAAACTGGCAATATTAAGTACATTGCCTTCCTGAGTCATTATAGCCAATTATCAAATCTGTGAAAGACTTGGTAGTCCTTGATTCAGCAGGCAGTCATCAGTACAGATGTCTGGAGTCACAACGGAAGTGAAGAGCAGTCTAGGGTGACCCTAAAATCCTTGGCAATGTCAGAGTTTCTACAAAACCTGTGCCTAACATTGTGAACATTTCAGGAGCTAGGACACTGGGCAAATGACATCATTACACATGCTGCTATTTCACTCACAAGGGGCGGGGCTCATAGCTAAAACCCTCATTAATACATTATTTCCTTTAACAACAGCAAGGGCCGGGTGTGCAGCTCAGGGGGTAGAGTTCTTGGCTAGCTAAGAGCCCCAGGCTAAATCCTAGGCACAACAAAAATCAGGTGGGGCGGTGCTTGACAATGCAGGACCAAAGTTCAAGGTCATTCTCAGCTACCTACACAAGTCTGAGGCTAGCTGGAGTGGGCGGGGGAAATAAGTGAGACCCTGTCTCAAAATAAATTCAACAAAAGGTTTTAAGCTAAAGTTGGGTGTCAAGCCTGGGAAGAGGGAAGAAATAACTAACTAAACTCCTTCCATTTTTGTCTCTGGTAAGATGGCTCAGCAGGAAAAAGGCACCTGAGTTCAATTCCTGGAACTCAGGAAAAGATGGAAAGAACAGACTCCATGCAAGCACCACGATAATCATTCCCCTGCCCCACAACACACACACCTGCACAGTTATTTTTTAAAATGTTAACTATTGGAACTTAAAAATTAACAGAATCGCCAGGCGGTGGTGGCATATGCCTTTAATCGCAGCACTTGGGAGGCAGAGGCAGGTGGATCTCTGTGAGTTCGAGGCCAGCCTGGTCTACAAGAGCTAGTTTTCGGACAGGCTGCAGAGCTACAGAGAAACCCTGTTTCGAAAAACAACAACAACAAAAAAAAAAACCCCAAAAAATTAACAGGAGGTGGCACACTCCTTTAATCCCAGCACTTGGGAAGCAGAGGCAGGTGTATCTGTGAGTTCAAGGCCAGTCTCTTGTCTCGTCACACAGCAAGTTCCAGAACAAGCAGGGCCACACAGAGAAACTCTGTATCAAAAAACAAACGAAATTAACAGACTTAAAAAAGAATACATTAAAAAATAAGGATAGCACCAGGCAGTGGTGGCGCATGCCTTTAATCCCAGCACTCGGGAGGCAGAGGCAGGCAGATGGATCTCTGTGAATTCAAGTCCAGCCTGGTGTACAAGAGCTAGTTCCAGGACAGGCTCCAAAGCTACAGAGAAACCCTGTCTCAAAACACACACACACACACACAAAAAAAAAGCAATTCGACATGCTGACATATATGTCTACAATCCCAGGATTCAAAAATCAATGTAGGTTTGCCAAAAGTTGGCGACTATTTGGGGCTATAGTCAGTTTTTGCCTCACACAAACAAAACACCCAACAGAAAGTGTCAGATACGGTGGTGCATACCTATAATTCCAGAACTTGGGAGGCTGAAGCAGAAAATCAAAAATGCAATGCCATCCTCAATTACATGGCTAATCCAGTGCTAGCTTGGCTTACATTCTGTCTTCAGTCTCAAACAAAACAAAAATAACAGGGCAGATAGCTCAGTATGAATTTTGATTCCCAGAGCGCACATGGTAGAGGAAGCGGAAGCAGACTTCTGCAAGTTGTCCTCTGAACACACGCATGTACACCATGGCAGGCTCACAAAGCTCTCACCCCACCAAATAAATGCATTTAAAAAACTAACCCCCCACTCTGCCCATCCCCAGTCCAACCAATAAATGAAAGCAGAGAAAAGGGACGGGGAGACTGCACAGCAGGTAGAAAGTGCTTCCTGTCTGTGATTTGAGACGGATCCTGGAACCCACAGAAGTGGGAAGACGGAGATTTTCCACGAAGTTGTCCCCACATTGACACACACACCAGGAGCACAATAACAGAATTGCTCAGAAGAAAGGCCAGTGGTGGAGGACTGCTGCAGCGACTCCAGTGGACACCAAGCAGGACACGGCTGACAGTTCTCGGTGAGTACCGGGCCAGTTTAGGCGACTCAGCAAGATGCTGCCAGAAACAAACTTAACAGTGCTTGCAAGACAGCTCCGCTAAAACCTCTGGGTTTTACTGAAAGTTGTTCTCATAAAACAAAAAACTAGAGTAAAGCTCAGTAGCAGTCCTTGCTTAGGCTCAATTCCCAGGCCTAGACAGAAAGCCACCAAAAGCTAGGGGCCTTGAACCAGAACAACTCCTTACAATGAACAATTGCAAGTAGAGCTGGCTTGGACAAAGGGGTAGACTTCATGACATGCGTGGCTCATGTGACAAACGGCAGCTCCCAACGCCACTAAGGTGAATGGAGAGGTGATGCAGAGGCGGGAAAGACAGGGGTGTGTTTGTTTGCTTTCAATTAATTAAATAAAATTTCTTTTAGTTTTCTTTTGTGGGCACTGCAGGATTGAAGGGCGGATGTGAAGGGTTGGGTGCGTGATGTGAAATTCTTAACCAATCAGTAAAAAAACATGATAAGGATGCTAAAGTGTAGCTTTTCACAGCTGACAGCTTCTGGAGTGGGTACTGGTGGGTAAGGGGACCAGTGTTCTCTAAGGGGCTGGCCAGGGGGAGTTTGACCATGTTCCAGTGAATATACGGGCAACACAAATTGGACCTTTTTTCCCTTCTTTTTTTTTCTGGGAGGTGGTTTTGGGGGGCAGACCTGAGAGGACTGGGAAGTGAGTGTGTTCGGGGTTCAGGATGTGAGATTTCCAAATAATCAATAAAAATATTATTAAAACAAACAAACCCCCCAATCACCCAACACATATAAAACAGCCAAAAGCTTTTAATTATAATCAGCTTGCAACATCAAAGTAGGCTAAAGGTCAGACTACAAGGTTTCAGCTACTCTGAAAGCAGATGGTTTAAATCCCTATGAAAATAAAACCATTTATATATAAAAAGCCTGAAATTCTAGGTTTCTGAGATATTTGCATCTAGCTTCCTATTATTTGCCGTACTGGGAGGGCTAGTTACTTATTCATCAGCAGAGATATATCTCATCATCAGAAACTGCTTAGGAGGGTTTTCTTTTTTTTTAAAACCACTTTAAAAGAAGTTTCTACTACTTAAAAGCAAAACAAATATAGCTGTAATGCTTGGTGAGGTTGTTAACTTTTTGCTCACTTATAACAAGTTCTCTTCTTTGCTACACGGAGTAGGAAGAAAGAAAAAACCCTCCTTCCTCTGATCCTAAACTTCAGAACACTCGCGTCTTTAAACATTAATTAAAGGCTTGTTCTTTAGTGTCTTCTTTCATCATTCAGCTAAAGTCCTTATTAGACTCATAGGCTACATTAGGGTTAATTGTTTACATTTACCAAGTATACCAGCATCTCCTTCCTAATGGATTTCCTGTCACGAAATCGGTTCATTATCACTTAAAGCGTGGCATATCAAAACTGCTTATTTCCAGTCTGCAAAGACTACACAGCAAGGAGGCAGCTGTCCCCAACACAGGAGTAAAGCAACTTACAATCCAAGGCCAGCAATGGGAAAGTAGAGTATGCACTAGGAAACTGCAAGAGTTCTCTACCCTTGTAACTAACTGCCTTATGACTTTACAACAAAAGGAAGGCCGGGTGTTGCACAAGGACCTGCCTTCACACGTCAGGTCTCAGCAAGCTGGTTCAGCCAATTCAACAGAAATCAATCACAACACCTGATGTTTCAATATCAGAACACTCACCTCAAATCTGTCAAGATCCATTAAGGTTCACGCAAGTCAGATGTGTTTCGTTTAAATCCTCCAATGCACATTTGTGTAACATGCTCTTACGAACAACTAAATCGAATGACTCACCCTCTGTCTAAAGTCCGAATCAGCATTTGGATTTAGCCCTAAAAGAGCCTGTTCATCCATGTCTGCCGTTATTCCTGGAGTTTTCCAATCACAATAGACGTGGCTTCTAATCCCACAGAAGAATCCACAATCATCTGCACACAGAAAACAAAAGATGATTATCTGGAATGTAAGAAGTGGCTGAAAAGACACAGCTCTCAAGAGGCAAGGTCCATCCTATGCTCAAGGGAGCCTACATCTCACCAGACCAGAGCAGACCAGACCCTCAGCACACACCAGGGTCTGATTTTGGAGAGTATAAACAAGTACGCCATTAAGGTTCTCAGGTGCTACTACTGTCCTGCAAAGCTCGCCAGCCAAGAATGGAAAATAAATCTTCTAGAAGGATGCATGCACTGTTGGGATGTCTGCCCCACAATGTGTGCCTGGGGATATGATCATAAGACAACTCTTAAAACAATTAGGATGGCATGCCCTTACTGCATTGTCTAGAAGTAGGGCTAGAGAAGTTACGAGAAAGGGCTAAAGAGCGAAAAACCAGTCTTTAGCATTGAATAATGAGTTAATTCTGCCTTTTACAGGTCTCTGCTCTTGCCAGCCAATGCTAGAAATATACTTCATAAATGACCTCCCTCACTTTAGAACGCACCCCCCTGTCCCACACCTGCTTTCCTCTCCCCTAAATCCCTGGAAAGTAATCTACTTCACAATACAAAATCTAGTATTCTCAAACTAGAACCTGGGAAGCCCCCAAAGACAGTTCTCTGATACACAAGATGCTTTTCTCTATGCACATGGAACAAACTTAAAGCCATGCGAACACTGTGCTCTCAGGGATGGGGCATTTGCTAGGAAAAGTGCTCCCCGACCTGGATAAAGTGACTCCCCAGAACCTATGTAAAAGCTAGGTGTGGCAGAGCTGGAGAGGTAGGAAACACCAGGCAGATCCTCAAAGCTGTCTGGCGAGCTACTCGAGTCAAACTACTGAACTCCAGGTTCAGTAAGACCCTGTCTCAAAAAAAGGTGTGATGGGAGTGTTTACAAGGGTGGGAGACAGAGGAAATAGAATGCAGTACGGACATATATGAAATCGTCAAAAATAAGTATATTGTGAAAATTAAAGGGGGAATGCACCTGATATTGATATTGGCTTCCAACTGCACACATAAGCACATACAGACACATCAAACACACAAATTACATTTTCTGGAACACTGTGAAGGTAGGGAAATTGGGCCTTACATTACTATTACAAAGCTATAAAGTTTTTTTATTCATCTATTTTTAAATTATTAGAGCTAACTAGAACTTAAAAAGACCAAGAGATGAACGGGGGTCCTGTGCAGCCCTTTAGAAACATCGAAGCCAGGGCGCAGGATCCCTATACGTTCCTGTTTTCCATGGTCCTTTAGGAATCATAATCAGAATAGAAGATCCTGAGAGCCTTGGGAAGAAAGGCCAGCCTCTTCTCTCACCACCCATAGCCAGCAGACCATAGCAAGGCGACCTCAACCCCGACTGTCCACGGGATTAGATCCAAACACTTCTGAACAACCAAGCCTACCATACTGCAGGATACGCAGTAGGCTGGCAACACCATATTACCCGGCAGCTCTCATCTTCACACACACTTGCTCTTTCCAGCCACGCGGTTAAACCCTGCAAGGCCTTCCCATGGCAACTTACAGATCGCCCCATGCGCTGACCCTACCAAACTGGATTAGATCCCCCTTCCAAACTCTGCTATGTTGTGACTGCCAGCTAGTTTTCTCTCATTAAACGTCAAAAACAAGGACTGTGAAATATGCATCACTGTGCTCCTGGAATCTAAAAATGCAGGGTTTGGGTTTTAAAAGTTCTGAATTTGAAGCAGGGAAATGGCTCGATGATTCCCTAGATCCACAATGTGGAAGAAGAGAATTGACTCCTCTGTGTGTACGCACACAGAGACACCTGTATACATACAAGATAAATACATAAACCTAATTTTGAAGCCCTAGATTTATATTCCAATCTTGTCATTAAAAAACAAAAACTAGCTGGGGTGGTGGTGGCTCATGCCTTTAATCACAGCACTGGAGAGACAGGCAGATCTTGGATGAGTTCAAGACCAGACTGGTCTACAGAGCGGAGTCCCAAAGCAACCAACCTAAGAAACTATCTCAAAAAACAAAAGCTAAGCCAAACCAAACTAAACCAGACAACAAGAAAAAAAAGTCAAGGTAGCACATACCTTCTAATCTCATTGCTGGGGGAGGGGTAGAGGCAGAGGATCTCTGAGACTTCAAAGCTAGCCTGGTGTATCTACATACAGATAGATTTTGTTACAGTGAGATTTTGTCTCAAAAACAAAACAAAAATTGAGGCTACACAGAAAACAGAAATATTCATTCCTTTCTATCAGAGGAAAAGAGGCAAAGTCCTACAGACTACAGTGTAGGCAAAGCATGCCCCAAATCTTACAAATTCAGAGGCAGGCACACAGGATGAACTAGTGGAAGCATTCCTAAAACTAGAATGGTATTGTGAACAGATGAGAAAGAAAATAGTTCCACCAGGAAAAGTAAAGTGTTATTCCTCTTATAAATGCTCGGAGAGAAAAGTTAGTTTAAGAATTTCTATAAACCCCTGATTGAGAAACCTTCTAAAAGTTCCTCTCAATTATCCACTGCTTTGGGAAAAACTGCTTAAGTTTTGCCATTCCAGTCTAATCTTGACAAGAGAAGAAAAAAAAAAGAGGCCCCACGGAAACACATGATCAACAGAAAAACCCTAAGCAAACTTGTTACAGTTGTCCACAAAGAGGGAGTCCCTCACAAACCCTCGCCATCCAACACGTTCAGAAAAAGCACTAGGGTGATCAAAATAAAATGTTCACCAATCTGTGAACAAAGCACTGAAAAGCTACTGCTAGTGTTAAAGGGTAACAGCTTCCTAATAAAGACTGGGAGAGGACACTTAGTATTCTGACCCACAGAGCCTAACATTGTTACAATATGGTAACATTTTATACGCCCTGCAAAGGTGGGGGGTGAGCTATACACTTAAACTTTGAAGCCGTAATTTTTCCTTAGCCATCAAGTCAAGAATCAAACAATGTGGAAAATTCCTCCACACCTACTTAAGCCTGTTTGAGACTGACTTAATCTTTCCAGCCTTTTTACATCAAGTTGACAAGTCGCTTTAATACAACGTAACTTCCCCCAGTAACAACTAATTAAGGCTTTCAAAAAGTACTCGTTTTTCAGGTTACAGAAAAACATCACGCTTCTCCACTGCTGCAGGGCTGTAAAGAAGCAAAGAGAGGGGGGAAAGGGCTGTCCGTGCTGGCAAATTACTACGCAGAAATAACACTTTTTTCCTCTTATTTGTCCCGGGACGGGGAGCGTATCAACTTGAGGTCTCCACAGCTGAAACACACTCCAAAAGTATTACGAATGGGGTCGGGGGGGCAGCCTCCGAGGCCGGCCTCGCCCCTATCCCTCCCTGGGCGAAGCCTCGTGGCCACTCGGGTGATGAAACACCCGGCAACCGGCAGCCACGCACTCGGGACGTGGCCGCCACCTCTGGCCCCCAACCCCAAGCCCGGCCCGCCCGGCCACGCAGGGTCCCCGGCCCTCAGCCTCCAGTCACCATCACTCCAATATCTCTTCCTCGCCGGCACTCCCGAGGGCCGGCCAGCCGCAAGGAGCGGCGGCGCACGCAGGGAGGACGGCGAGCGGGCCCTCGTCCTTGTCGCTGTAGTCCTCTGCTCCTAGCCGCAGCGCTAGCGCCGGAGCTGGCCCGGGCCGCGCTCCTCCCGGCGCTCGCTCGGCGTCCCCGGGCGCCTTCTCCTGCGTGGCGCGGAGCGGGGCGGACAGGTTGGCAAGCCGGCGGGCGGGGTCGGCGGCCTTGGAAGGAAAACTGCGCAAGGGCCCGCTAACGCCGCCGCTGAGTCAGCGCGAGGCACGCCCCCCGCGTCGTGCCGCGCGGACCGGCGCCAGCAGCAGCCTCATGGAGAGAGCAAGCCCGCCGCCCGCGGGCTGGGTCCCCCGGGGACTACAACTCCCAGCATGCAACGCGCGCGCAAGGGCGCTTCCAGGCGGCGGGCCGCACACGTGCTCCCTGGAGCTCGCACGCGGGGGCGTGGTCGGCGGGGCTGTGGTGCATGTCGGGAGAGCGCATCCGGCCGTCCTCTGCGCTGGTTACTGAGGTCCTCTAGGCTGTTAAATGACCGGCCTCGTTGGGCCCTGCCTGAGCAGCGGCCAGAAGGACGCTCGACGTCTTCCAGAAAGGACTGGTCAGGTGGTGAACGGCTTTGATTACTGAGCTCCCGAGATCGGAGAGTGGATGGGGTTTAAACCACGTGTTGAGTCAGTTGTTCAGTTCCTTTACCTGGGTTCCACGTGTCCTGAGTCCAGAAGCTTGAGGATCTGTTGAGGGCTGACAACTTTATAAAATTCACTTTATTTTGACTTACTTGTTATGCTTTTGACTCAGGATCACACTCCAGCCCAGGCTGGTCACTCGGTTTGTTTTGTTTTTGTTTTTTTAACTTAACCTAGGCTAGCCTAAACTCTAGCATTTCTCCACCCTCAAATTCCCAAGCCCCTGGAATTAAAGGCATGAGTCACCATGTTTGGTTTAGGTGTTTCTAATGTTGCCCACAAAAAGGAAAGTATTCTGAGCGATGGTGCCTCACACCTTTAATCCCAGCACTCGGGAGGCAGAGAGATCTCTGTGAATTCAAATCCAACCTGGCCTGCAGATTAAATTCCAGAACGGCCAGGATTACAACAAGAAAACAAAAACAAGCCAGGCGGTGGTGATGCACCCCTTTAATCCCTCACTCCGGAGGCAGAGGCAGGCGGATCTCTGTGAGTTCGAGGCCTGCCTGGTCTACAAGAGCAAGTTCCAGGATAGGCTCCAAAGCTACAGAGGAAACCGTGTCTCGGGAAAGAAAGGAAACGGAAAGTATTCATAAGCAATCTAGTGCTTATGTTCTGTGTTTGTCTCAAAATGTCGCTCTTTTTTTCACTTGACCCCAAGTTATTGTTACTTTCTGGGAGCAGTATAAATTCCAGCTGCTTGGATCTGAATCCGAAGCCTGCTCCTCCATTATTGTTGGCATCAGGTGTGTTACTAAGTCCATCTCAGTTTGGTTTGGCTTACTTTATTTAGAGACAGTTGGTCACTATGTAGCTCTGGTTAGCCTGAAGCTTGCTACCCTCCAACCTGAGATGAATCTCTTGCCTCTAGCTCCAGAGTGCTGAGGTTCCAAGAAGCCACCAGGTCTGGCTATTGTAAGGATTGTTAGTACATGTCTTAGACATAGCTTCTGTGACACTGTTCCTGGGGACACGGGAACAAACATTCCTCACTTCAGATAGGTACTCAGATGGCATACAGGGAAAAGTCTAGCTTGGGGAACCAGTGACTTTTACTTTGTTTACTTACAGGAACAGAAATGACTTAAAGACACATTGAAACCTTTGAGTTGTTCACTTCCTGAGCTTGGAGTTTACAGGATGGAATGTTTCAACTCAACTCCCCTTTAATACCTTGCATCTTGAGCATCCATCTATATTGAAAGATGTAATCCCAGAGGAAGCAACACAGTGAAGTCAACATATAGATTTTGTTTCGTTTTTTAAAGACAGTGTAACTGTCTTTATGTATGTAACTCTGGCTGTCCTGGAACTCACTCTGTAGACCAGGCTGGCCTGGAACTCACAAAGATCCACCTACCTCTGCCTCCCGAGTGCTGAAATCAAAGGTGTGCATCACTAAATGTAGCTCAACATTTAGATTTAATATCTGATTATTCGGTACACCGAATACAGGCTGGAGGAAGTCAGAAACTGCCATGAAGGAACAGGCAGACCTGCCCTGTTCTGCAAGCCAGTGACCCAAGCTTGCAGACTATAGCTGAGTGATAGTTGCTTGCCTCACATTCACCACCCTAAGGTCAATCCCTAGCACAGCACAGCGGTTCTTAACCTGTGGATCGTGACCCCTTTGGGAAGGGGGGTTGGATGACCATTTCAAAGGAGTCCCCTAAGACTATTGGAAAACACAGTTATTTACGTTACAACAGTAGCAAAATTAGACTTAGGAAGTTAGCAATGAAAATAACTTTGGGGTCACCACAATATGAGGAGCTGTATTGAAGGTCATAGCGCTAGGAAGGTAGAGAACCACTGCCGTAGTACCACGAAAAAGCTTATAAAACTTAGGAGTGGAGGAAGGAGGGGAATGGAAGAAGTAGAATAAAATTGATGTAACCATTTAACAGCGACATTTATTTATTGATGTCACTAAAATTCTTTCCCGGGGAGTCTTAAGCACAGTCTGCCCCGTCTTCTTAAGACGCTAAAGACAAGCTCACCTAGACTCCGCCAGAGTTCGCTCTGGGAACCAGTGAGTTTATTGGGCTTACTTACAGAGCATGAGTGAGGGATAACTTCCTCTCCCCTAAAAAAGACTGCACTGAAAGTCTTTACCTATCCAGGATGCTGGCTTCTCTGTAGCCACAAAGGCGGACTGCTGCCTAGAGTTAGTCCCGCCCTAGGTCAGGTGCAGTTCCAACATAGGAGCTTGCAATAGGTGGTAAGGACTGGCTGGATATGAGTCTCCAGGCCTTACCTGCTGTGATCTTTTGCAAGGACACCACTGTTTGCCCTAAAAGGATATTCCTATACAACAGCTGACCGGTTTGAGACATAGCATGTCATATATAGCCTTGAATTATTTGAAATGTTCAGGCCTCACTGAGGCTGGAGAGATGGAGCAACATTTAAGAGCTCATACTACAGGTGGGGTAGATGGTGCTGGTGGTGGGTGGCTCATACCTTTAATCCCGGCACATGACAGGTAGAGGCAGCATGGTCTACAGATTCAGCACAGTCAAGGGAATGCAGAGTTTATCTTGAAAAATCAAAAAAAGAAAAAAGAAAAAGAAAAGAAAAGGCCATATTACTCTTCCAGAGGGCCTGAATTTGATTTCCAGCACCCATGTCAGATGGCTTACAACCCCTTGTGACTTCAACTTCAGGGAGATTCAAAACCTCTGGCCACTGCTTGTGTCCACACATACGGCACCCCCCACCCCGCGATTTAATTTTTTTATGTCTTAAAATGCCAGACTTGGCTTTGCTTCCTGTCTGTTTCAGTGTGTCCTGAGTCTAGCACTGTGCCAGCCCCTTATTCCAGTTCAAATGTACCAAGTGAATTTTTGCTTTAGCTGTAAAACAACTAGCGCTAAGCCTGGTGTAAGTGACTGCAGAGTGGATTTCACTGTCTCATTCTTTTTGTTGTTGGTTTGCTTGTTTGTTTGTTTTTTGGTTTTTCAAGACAGGGTTTCTCAGTAGCTATGGAGCCTGTCCTGGAACTAGCTCTTGTACACCAGGCTGGCCTCGAACTCACAGAGATCCACCTGCCTCTACCTCCCAAGTGCTGGGATTAAAGGCATGCGCCACCACCACCTGGCCACTACCTATTTTTAAAAATTCGGTCTATTGTGACTACATTTGCTTTTTCACTTACAAACTCATTTTGTTCAGTACTTGTCTATAGCTTATCTACAATTAAATTTATTTAGTAACATTGGTCCTTTCTGATAGTTCAAGTGGGACTGCAAAATTCTCTTCCAGATTGGTAAACTCACTATTTCTGAGCGATTAAGGACATGTTGGAAGGACTCCAACTAGAGAGGATCCTATTTGTCTCTAAACGAATAGAGGTGATAGGATGGATGCACACTATGTGGATATAAAATGTAGGTATATAGAAGGGATTTATTAGAGTGGCTTCTAGGATGTGGTCCAGGTTGTCCAATGACGGCTGTCTCCAATAGGAAGGCCAAGAATTCAGTAGGTGGATGTCTCAGCAGTTCTGATCTGGTGATGAAGTCCCCGGGAATTCCCAGAGAGCTGCTGGTTTTCCATCCATACAGGAATCCCAAAGAGGTAGGTTCTAATACTACAGAAGGAATGTTTTAGCAACAGGATAAATTAACTTACTAGCAATAGTGAGGGCAAGCAGGCAAAAAAAAACAAAAGCTTCCTTTTTCTAACTGCTTTTATGAGGGCTGTCACCAAAAGGTGTGGCCCAGATTTTGTGTGGGTCTTCCCAACCTTAAAAGATCCAATCAGGAAAATCCCCCCAGGCTGTTTGGGTTTCAGTTGATTCCAGATTAGTTGACAGCCAAGATTAGCCACCACACCCACTCAATGGCCAATTTTCTTAACTTACACATTTCTTCCAACAGCTCTTTTGTTTTGTTTTTTAAGACAGGGTTTCGCTGTAGTTTTAGAACCTGTCCTGGAACTAGCTCTTGTAGACCAGGCTGGCCTCGAACTCACAGAAATCCACCTGCCTCTGCCTCCCAAGTGCTGGGATTAAAGCCGTGCGCTACCACCGCCCGGCTTCAACGGCTCTTTTAACTATTTCTTTCACCCTTGAAATTTCTCTTGCTTATTATTTCCGGCACCATGATTTTAGGTTTATCTTTTTGTCTGTTCCACTGTTTTCTTGAGTCACACACCTCATTTTGCTCTCTTACAGTTGTAGTCATTTGATTTTCTTTTGTGTATTTGTGCCCCTTCAGTAGTTACCCATTTCCATAGTTTAACATTTGGTAGGCTGATTTCCTACAGTTAGTTCTGTACTTTTGGTTTGATTTTTTTTTGTTGTTGTTTTGTTTTGTGAGAGAACATCTCATTTGGTACAGAGACTCAAGGCTCAGAGGCCTCTAGACATGCTGGATTGGAAGGACCACACCATGGACTGGAGGCAAGATTAACGTCTGCCCTGGTGTTAGTTCTGAGATCATCTCTTGGTCTCTCTACATCGGAAGATGCTGGCGTGGGGCCCACTTGTCACGGGGAGGACTGCAGAGCTGGCTCTGAGAGCTGTGCTGTGGACTCTGGAAAGCAGAGCTGTCTTGACCTGAGTGTGAATGGGCAGCCAGGGAAGGGGAAGCGAGGGTGTCT
Source organism: Ondatra zibethicus (assembly GCA_004026605.1). Lineage (NCBI taxonomy): Eukaryota > Metazoa > Chordata > Mammalia > Rodentia > Cricetidae > Ondatra > Ondatra zibethicus. Next base: position 92,278 of record PVIU01006746.1, read on the forward strand.
GCTGGGGCTGAGGTAGTGTTGGGCCTCAGCTTGCTCAGCCACGAGAACCCTCAGAGATAAGGTTAAAGGTCTCTTCTAGTTTCGGGGGACCTAGTAACCCCCAAGAGATGTGGCAGTGTTTTCTCCCCTGGTCCAACCTCCGAGTATTTGTGCTGCCCTCATCTGGCTAAGAGGCAGAAAACCCCTCCCTGAGGAGCAGAGAGCGGCCTTCCAGGCTACCCTCATAGGGGTCTGACTTAAAGAACATAAGAGAAACACGATTTTGCTTGGTGGGAGAGAGGAAATGTACCAAGATTTCATGTTAAGTTTGAATATGGCTGGATTCTAACATTGATTGTCGTGTTGGAAGTTAAGAAAACAAGGACAGCAGTCGTTTTGAGACATAGGTAATCCAGATGAGGGCATGCATGGGCAATGCGTGCAGTGTTCTGCAGCAGACTATACAGGTGTTTGCCACACGGAGCACATCTTAGCCTTACCCTCTTTTACCTTTATATGCATGTCCTTCTTTAAGCTGGAAAAATTTCATCTATGATTTTGTTAAATATCATCTATGATTTTGTTAAATATATTCACTGGGTTTTAAAGCTGGGATTCTTCTCCATCTATTCCTATTATTTTTAGGTTTGGTCTTTTCTTAGTGTCCCAGTTTTCCTGGATGTTTTATGTTAGGAATTTTGTAGATTTAGCATTTTCTTTGACTGATCAGTGTATTTTCTCTATCTTGTGTTTGATACCTAAGATTCTTTCTTCCATCTCTTGAATTGCTTGGTGACGCTTGTGTCTGTAATTCCTATTTGTTCATCCAGATTTTCCCTTTTCAGGAGTCCCATTTTTTTTAAAATTGGTTGTATTTCCATTTTCAGGTCTTGAACAATTTCCTTCATCTGTTTGCTTTTTCTTGGCTTTTTTTTTAAAGGGATTTATTGATTTCTTCAATTTTTTGTTTGAATTTTTCTCAGTTTCTTTAAGGAATTTTTCAGATCTTCTTTAAGGACCTCTATCACATTCATAAAGTCGTTTTTAAGGCTGTGATTTGTGGTTTAGCTGTGTTGGATTGTTCAGATCTTCCTGTTGTAGGATAGTTCAGCTCTGTTGATGCCGTATTGCCCTTTCTGCTATTGTATTCTCCTGGTGTTTAGGCATCTGGATTTGGGGTGATTATAGATGTAGGTGTTGATCCCTGCCTTTGTCTTTGATACATAGGTGTTTTGTTCTTTGATTCTCTTTTCTCTCTGGCCTCTGGTAAAGCCGAAGTCTTCTTCCAAAGTTGCCGATCAGGCTAGAGAGCCAAGAGAGAGGGTACAGCCTGCGGTTCCGAGATCTGATCCGATCAGGCTAGAGAGCCAAGAGAGAGGGTACAGCCTGCGGTTCCGAGATCTGATCCGATCAGGCGAGAGAGCCAAGAGAGAGGGTACAGCCTGCGGTTCCGAGATCTGATCCGATCAGGCTAGAGAGCCAAGAGAGAGGGTACAGCCTGCGGTTCCGAGATCTGATCTGATTTCTGGGGTCCCTATGACCAATCTGGCCTGTGGTCTGGCTGCTGGGGTTGGGGTCCCTAGTTCAAGCTTTTGCTTTGGTAAAGCTAAAGTCTGCTTCTGAATTTGTAGGCCTGGATTTGGAGCCCAAGAGAGGAGGTACAGTCTGTGGTTCCGAGATCCTGCCTGGTTTCTGGTAAAGCCAAAAACTTCTCCCAAAGTATTAGGTCAGGATATGGTGCTAAGGGGTTGGAGTACGGTTTGTGGTTGTTGGACAGAATTAAAAGGTCTAGAAGGCAGTGGGCAATGTCTTCTCTGGGGTTCTAGGACCAGTTTGGCCTGTGATAAAGCTGCTGAGGCTCAGATTTTACAGTTTTTTAAATCATACCCAATATGCTTACAAATCTTGAGTTAAGGTTTATACCTTAGCAAAAGTCCTAAAGAGTTGAACCAAACCCAAAAGAGAATGAGATGAACAGCAATAGACCCCTTTATGAATATTCTGTCCCTTTTTTTTGTTTTACTCCTTTTCCTGTCACATAGGCAGGTGGCTCGCCTAATATGAGATAGAATTTTTGGAGGAAATCCTTAAATAAGCATGCTTGGGTCTAGAGGAGGAGGAGTCATTTCCCAACTCCAGAGCCAGCTTTTAATTGAAATGGGACAGCACAAAGGAACAGTGTAATGCCACTTGTGGTGGTTTTAAAGTAAATAGCCCCAAAGGAGTGGCACTATCAGGAGGTATGGCTTTGTTGGAGTGGGTGTGACCTTGTTGGAGAAAGCTTGTCACTTTGGTTTTTTTTTTTTGTTTGTTTGTTTGTTTTTGGTTTTTTGAGACAGGGTTTCTCTGTGGCTTTGGAGCCTGTCCTGGAACTAGCTTTTGTATACCAGGTTGGGCTGGACTCACAGAGATCCACCTGCCTCTGCCTCCTGAGTGCTGGGATTAAAGGCTTGTGCCACCGCCGCCCGGCAAAAGCTTGTCACTTTGGAGGTGGGCTTTGAGGTCTTATATATGCTCAAGCCATACCTAGTGTCTCAGTTCACTTCCTGTTGCCTGCTAGATATAAAACCCTCAGCTGTCTCTCCAGCATCATGTCTTCTGCATGCCTTCAGGTCCCACCATTATGATAATGGACAGTATATCTAAGACTATGAGCTGCCCCTCAATTAAAGGTTTTCCTTTATAAGAGTTGCCATGGTCATGGTGTCTCTTTGCAGCAATAGAAACCCTGAATAAGGCACCACTCACACTTTAAAGATATCTGAATCCTCGTATAACCGAATTGCAGTAAGCTGAGAATAAAGATGGCTTACAGATGAGAGTCAGGGGCTTAGCCTTGCCAAACTCAGTCCCCTGGTATCAGGGGTTTTGTAGAGGTCAGAAGGCAAGGACAGAAAGTGACCTCCATTTGGTTGGTTGGGTGGGTCGGGTCCCATCCACAGGTAAAGGTTGGAGAATAGAGTCACAAAAGTCTCGGGAGCCTGTGCATTATAGGCAGCTCCAATGGGAATGTGGGAGAAGAGGGCAAGAAGGGTTGCAGTAGCCCAGCTTGGCCTAAGGAAACTGCAGGATTATAGCTCCAAGGGTAGGGGGTATGATCAGGTCAAGAGGAGCATCCGGAGCCTTCCATGCCATCACCTAGGGTACCTCTGCATCCAAGAATAGCAGAGGGGTGCCAGATCCTCAGCAGCCACTTTATCAGACTCAGGGAAACGTTTACACCAGGCAAAGGGGGAATTCACCTAACTGCTGCTGGTGGATGGGGTGCAGAGCGCTCACTGAGCCAGAAAGCAAGTCTGATGAGGGTGGACTGCAGATGAGGGAAAGGGTCCCAGTGCGGTGTAGGCCCTGAGGGGAAACACAGGCACCAGGAGAACCTATTCAAATCATGGAACCAATATAAGTGTTACAGCTCTGAAGGGAAAGGTATCCTGGCAGTTGTGAGCCTAGGAATACCCCAAAGTTATACTGCACAACAAACCTCACAAGAGATTTTTTGGGAGCCAAGTAGGAAGGTAGCTGCCTCAGCTTGGGCGAGAAACAACAGGGAACTGAGCAGAAGACAGGGCTTGTATAGTTTCTTGAGGAGGGGAGCCAATTTTTTCAGGGTGGAGATTTCAAGATTAGGAACTGGTGGGATTTCAAGTCCTGAGCTTGGTGGACTTTGACTCTGTTCGTTGGGGCATGGGTCTAGCCATTAGGGCAATTAGAGTGTTCTGTGGGTGGTACCTGGTGGTTGGATGTCCTAATGGGAGGAGCCTGGCCTTGATGGGATTACAATATGTACCAAAGGAAATATTTATTTGTACCCTTCACATAATGTTCATTATAGAATATTGAATGGGGAACATTTGATGTGAATTCGATGACAGAGTAACCATACTTCTTCTCATTGTCATTAAAATCACTGACAAAAATTACAGACCGTCATTCACTCTAATCAGAGCCCAAATGTAATTGATGGAGTCAAGTGGAGGAGAAGGTGAATCTTCATATATGAGTCACAGACTCTATGATTTCCGTTACATCACAGGGTTGATAATGCTGTGCACAGACACCAAGCCTATTTAGTGAATGTACTAAATGTTTAACCATGCATCAAGGAGGGTGGATTAAGCATATCTTCATTTGAATTTCATCCAAAGGTATATTTGAATGTAGGTGTTTTAGGACACAAACTCCTTGATGAACACACATGAACTCATGGGGAAATTCACACTCCAGTTGTGATGTCCTCTCTCAATATAACTTTAGGACATCTGGGCTTTGTAGTTGAAGTTCTCACCTACTAAACACCAAGGACACCTTGAGCAAACACTGAGAAGGAATGAGCAAAACACCACCAACCCCAGAAGGAAACAGATATAGACACAGATGCTGTACAGGCACACCAAAACTATTTGGCCCATCCTATAACTTGAATTGCTAACACATATTATCTAAACTGTGGCAAGATTGCATAGCGAAAGTAATCTCTCAAATGTTGATTTATTGAAACATTCACTGAGCACTGTTGATTTTAGGGCATGATTCACAAACGTTCATGAGCTTATCAGTTGTTGGTTCTCCTGCAGTTCCATCAACAAGTTAGTTTCAGTCTGTTTTTCTATAGCTAGTGAGAAAGGTTTTGCTCAATGCATTGTGTAAGCTTGAAAAGAATGGAAAATGCATAAAATCCAGTTTAGATTACCTTTAGAGTATCTTTTCAGGGCTGGAGAGATGGCTCAGTGGCTAAGAGCTTTGCTTGCTCTTCCAAAGGTCCTGAGTTCAATTCCCAGCAATCACATGGTGGCTCACAACCATCTGTAATGAGATTTGGTGCCCTCTTCTGACCTGCAGGGATACATGCAGGCAAAACACCGTATACATAATAAATAAATTAAATAAATAAAAAAGAGTATCTTTTCAGCAAAATAGATCTAGTCTAAAATTTACATCCAACTTGATTCTAATACAATATAAACAGAACAAAGACAAATTTTAAGTATTTGGTTTTCAGTTTTAAAAGTATTTACTAAAGCAAATGGAGAACCGAATTTAATAGCATATTTAATGTCCAGAAATTTCATACTAAGATTACAGCTCCTGACTTTAAGGTTGTCTCAAATCATTCCCAGTTTTGGTGTTCCACGTGTTTTAGCTGAGTATCTGACATGCTTTATTCTCATGGTATATTCTTAGGCAGATGGATAGATGGAGGGGTGGCTGGGGAGGTGAGCAAGCAGATGGACGGTTGGGTTTGTGGATAAATGAGTGGATGGTTGGGTAGATAGTGAAGAGGATGGATAGTTAGGAGGATGGGTAGGTAGGTGGGTGGGTGGATGGATGGGGGAATGGATGGTTTGTAGAGGGGTCTGGATAGATGCGTGCATGGATACACAAATGCATGGGTTGGTACTGGACAGAAGATGCCTGAGTCTGCACATCAGTGCATTGCAGAAGACAAATAAATGATTGTACAAACCCTGAGCTTCAGTACTTAGATTTTATTCATGTTTGAAGATGAATGTTTTCATCCCTGTATATTCTTAACACATCAAAATTGTTATGAGGAGGACAAGGGGCGTGAATGCTGTGTAATCTTGGCAACTGAACTATGTAAAATACTTTTGAATCTGTTAATGTCTGGAGGGAGTGTGTAAGTCAGAGTAGAAGGAGCTTTTTTGTTTTATAAAGAAGAGTATCCATTATCTTCAGTATTACCAATGCTGTTGTAAATTAAATCTAAGTGGTGTAGTGTCTGGCCTCTTATTGGCCACACCCACTCCCAGCTTCCAGCCTCTGACCCTAACTCTCTGTCTCTCTTCCTCTTCCGCTCTCACGGGAGCAGCAGCTGCTTCTCTCCCCTCTCCCCCCTTCCCTCTATCTCCCTGTCTCTCTCTGTCTCTCTTTCCATCACCCATCTAATAAATGTTTAACTCTGCATAGTGCGCCTACCCAGCTCTCTTTGGTCCGTCCGTACCACCGCACAGCCCATATGGGGACCTGGAGACTAGCCGCGTGGCCGCCCGCCCGCCACAGAGGCGGTTTGTGCCAGGGCGGCTCAGCCACAGGCGGATTACACCTCTAGGTCTCTCTTATTAAGCTAAAAATCCCTGCATCTCAAAATTGTAACTTTTCCATACAACATGTGACCGCGCTATTTTCTCTGGGGTTGGGGTCAGGTGACTTCGTCGCCATCTTGGCTGAGAGCCAGGTCCGGTGACCGAGTTCCACCATCTT